>VYZU01031431.1:0-36544 GCA_013401355.1 Ceyx cyanopectus
GGTTTTTTTTTCCTCTGTGCTTTTAAAGAACATCTGCAATGACTAACCTCAAAACCTAAACCTATGATTAATGTGTGGACATGTGCAAAGATTTTACAGTAATCCTTAATTTGATAATTTAAAAGACTTAATTAGTCTTTGAGGAGAGAGAATTCAAAATATCCTCTGTTCAGCTGAAGGAGGTAATATTCTATTATGTTGATTTCTACTTGAGCATTTACTGAGGTGTTCTGAATGTAAGCTTGAAATATCTTTTTTAGTATTCATTTGTTCATATTTGCCTCAAACTACATCATTAAAGCAGTACAGGCAAACTAAGTACTAGCTGCTTTGGGGACAGATAATCAAAGGGGTTTTCTGAAAATTTAAGAATACTTGCATGTTTGGTGGTCATAAGCAGATGTCCCTCTTAGAATCACCTTCTGTGTCTTTTCTTGCCCCTTTTTTTTGTTTAGGATGCTTTTCAAAGAAAGCCGGAGTGTTCACAATCACCTCACTTCTGCCCCGTGAGTATAGTACTGACAAATTCCTAGTTATCTTTAGGGTGTTCACAGCATCTTTTCTGGCTTGGGACAGAGGGGTGGAAGGGGAGATAATTTGTTTGAAGAGACATAAAATGTTAATATTTTTAAATGCTTTAATTTAGACATGCAACCGTAATGTTCTTCTGGTGTGATATAGTTTAATTCTGTTATCCACTTCAGTTATCTAGCCAGTTCATATTCTTGGATTAATACCTTTTATTCAGAGTGTTTCAGACATCAGTTTTGCTATGCAGTATATTACATTGAACTCAGACTGCAGTACTTCATGCTCTTTTCCTCATAGGTATCTCTGAAACCACAAAAGGCTGTGCATCTCAGTAGAATTTTACCTTCTTGATATCAGACAGTGCTGTGTCCCTCTTGGGAGCTGCCCGCAATCAGTCAGAATTCAAACAGTTCTGAATTGGAATAGCACCTAAACTGCAACCATTGTGAAAAAGATGAAAAACATAAGAGATTTTTTCTTCACAATGGCAATACTGAGTCATGGTCCACCTACAGTAATATCTTGTTTTAATCGGGCATATTCCTAGTTGCCTCGGAAAAGAGAATAAGTGACCTCCAAGATGTAAATCTGTTGATTCTTTTGAAGAAAAAAGGTGGTGTGAAATGCTTAACTTCTAAGTTGAAGCTGTTGACAATAATCCTTAATATGCAGTCCTTGCTTGCAGAACTGCAGTTGGTGCTCATGTGTTCTCTTACACTGCAAAAGTTTGTTAAATGGCTTCTTGCAACAAACGGAAGTTAGATAATTATCTAGGTAGTTTTACAGCTGATAAGCAACGGAACACGTTTTCTTGGGAGGAAAAAAACTAACTGATTTTATGTGGCTTGAATATAAAAGTCAAAAACAGTGTCAAAATCATCTGTGTAAAGTGAAATTGTAACTACTAAAGGTGGCTTTCATAAAAGCATTTTAGACAAATGTTTGCGAAGTAGGCAAACTCTTAAGGTTATGGGGCTGAAATAACTTCAAAATAAGAAGTTTCTCTAAATGAAACAAAAAAAATAGTTCTGATATCAGGTCATACCAGCAATTTGGTCAACTTCGCATCTAGTTTACTTACACAACCAAAAAATGGATTAAAGCTGTGCTGCTTCTCTCCCCCCTCTATTGTAACCCAATTTCCGTTTTAAGCATGTGTTGTAATTAAAGCTGGACTCCAGTACTCATCTTCCTAGTTTATTGGAATATTATCAAGGTAGCAGCTAAAACTGAAATCACTTGCCTTTCTTTTGTCTACTGATGTGTATATATCCCCTGTGTTTCAGGGCAAAGAAGAAGGTGATTCTGGCCCCTAAACCCAAAGTGAAGGTAAATACCTATTTAGATATGTGAATTTTTTATGACCATTTGATACAGCCTGTTTCCTGCCTCTGATCCAGAAAATTTCCAGTGGAAAGTTCCATCAGGAATGCTATAAGAGCTTATCGACTTGGCAGGGTATTACCTGAAAGTAGTACCAAAGCCTTCTATATAGCTTTGTAACTTTAAGCTTAGTTTTTTGAAAATTGCCTATATGAGCCCAGTAAGTTTCCTTAATTTTTGTGTGCTTTTGTGTGTATTTTTGGCTTGTATTAAATTTGGCAACTGGCAAACTGTAGGGTTGGGAGGGTAAAATAGTAAGTTGACAGAGGCTCTCAAGAGACACGTGACAAGGTGTGCAGTCTTAGTTCAGTAGCAAATGTACCCAGCAATCAGATTAGCTGCCCTGTGCTTCATGGCACTGATTGTTCTTAACTCTTTGGGGCCCTTTTAGTTCTATGGAGCAACAGCACTAGGTTTTGAAATGTACATATTGAATTACCACACATCCAGCATCTAAACATCTAAATGTCATAGGTGCCTCATATGAAAATATCAGTAGTAGATCTTTGGTTCATCTGAATATTCAGAATAATAGTATTACACTGAAGACAACTTGAGATCTAGTACAGAAAGGCTATTAAACTCCTCTTATCTCTTGATTCACAGGACTCCAGTCCAAAGAAAGAACAAAAAACCTGTATGTCTTCAGTCAATTCAAGTTGTGCAACTGTTCTGAGTTCCAGCACACCTGTCTGCGCCCCAGCCAGCTCTAGCTGCACACCAGCTCCAGAGACTATCTGCTTGGATGACTCACTGGATGAAGACCTCTCTTTCCACCCACCCTCACTGGACTCTATTTCTGATGCTCTGGCAGTTATCAATAATGGTGCCAAGGGATCACCTCTTGGGTCCACCATAGACACACCAACATCCAGACCTCGCCCTGGGCTGAGGGAAGAGAAACTAGCAAGCATTATGAGCAAGTTGCCCCTGGCAACTTCAAAGAAAGTAGAGCCCACACAAACACCCCATTCATCAAGTCTTATTGCTGGTCACACGGGACCAGTACCAAAGAAACCCCAGGACCTACTTCACACTGGTATCTCTTCAGGCCTTATTGCTGGATCTTCAATTCAAAATCCTAAGGTTTCTTTAGAGCCTTTGCCAGCCAAACTACTTCAGCAAGGACTACAGAGGTCAAGCCAGATCCAGGCTGCTTCCTCCTCTTCGCAGACTCATGTTTCTTCCTCTAAGACCCAAGCAGCTATTTCCACCTCCTCTCAAAGAACCAAGGATGCCAATATCTTGGTATCGTCTTCTGAGGCTCAAGGTGGTTCTTCCTCAACATCACAAGTGACAAAGGTGCACCAGCATTCAGCTGTACAGCAAAAATACGTATCTCCTTTACAAGCAACTATTAGTAAATCACAGACCAATCCAGTGGTGAAATTGAGTAGTAATCCCAAACTGTCTTGCTCTTCACCAGTCATCAAGGCTCAAGATAAATCTGTAGTATATCGCCTGCCTTTGTCTAATCCCTCATCTGGAAGTGGCTCTCAAGTGTCTCACCCACTGGTTTCTCGGACAACATCCAGCACCTCTACCTCTAGTAACTATTTAGCCAAGGCTATGGTGTCACAAGTTTCTTCCCAGGGTTTCAAGCCTCCCTTCTCCATGGCTGCCTCTCCCAAACCTGCTGCCTCTCCCAAGCCCACTGCATCTAAGCCCTCTGTGACACCCAAGCCCAATGCATCACCTAAATTTTCATCCAAGTCCACCTCATCCCCCAGGCCTGCAACAACACCCAGTTCTTCCAGTTCAAGTGCACTAGTTTCCCAGAGTAGTCACTCCAGCAACAACCCCCTTCATAAACAGACCAGTGGTGTAAATATCAGCAGGCAGTCTCCCACAATGAATTTGCTGCCCTCTAATCGCACCTCAGGCCTTCAGCCTGCAAAGAACCCTCAGGCTTCTTCAAAATTGCCCAACTCTTCTCCTGGAACTGTTGGTAAAAATAACTTGGGTGGAGTTGGAATGAATGTACCTGCCAGCAGAGGCAGTAACCTTAACTCAAGTGGAGCTAGTAGGACTAGTCTGTCTGGGGGAACAGGAAGTGGAACACAGGGTGCTACTAAACAATTGTCAACTCCACACAGACCATCTTCTGCCTCAGGGTCTCCAGTTGTAGCAGCCAGTGTGCAGGTATGCATCTGAGTTCACACTTAACCTTACACTAACACTTATCCCATTTGTAAATGTGCTTTATCCTGATACCTTGATCTGAAAATGTGTCAGATTCAATGTGTACAAAGTGTAACTGCAAGTACTGGTGAAACTCTTGCTCTGGAGAACAGGTGTTTCCAGCTGATACGAAATGGAAGGATCAGTGTGGAGCAAATCCTCACTGTGGAAGGTTTGTTGGTCTATACTGTGGAACAGAATTCACTTTTGGCTTTCTGTTTTAAGAACACTAGGCAAGGTAGGTTTTGTGGGACCATCTTTGCAGGGAATGTTGTATTTTCTTGTGTTATTGGGTTTGTGTGTTCTTGTGTGTATTTACATATTTGTAATGCTGATCATCATATGAAAAGGTGTTTTGGTACATTTGTTGCCAAGCTTCATTATTAACTTGCAAAACTAGAGTTAGTTGCTTGTGATTTGAGTATAATGCAAGACTTCTATTTAAAATTAACACTTCCAAGGGCTTTCCTTCAGCATTTGGGATGAATATGCATTTTATTTTGTAGAATCTAGTCAAACTGAAGGAGAGCCCTCATTATATAGAAATATCCTAGAAATGGTTGTAGAGCTTATACTAAACTGGAGATAAAACAAGCCATACAAACCAAGTATTTTTAAAATACTGTCATTCAGTCATCCATACCTGTTATTTACCCAGAAGACAGCCTGCTTTCCCATGTTGTGTGTTCTTACTGGAAATTATTTAATTACTGAGATTTTTGGTTTTCCACTCTCTTTATTGCTCTCTGTATTCTAAGTCTTCACTACCACCAAGTTAAGAAAAGCCATATTGCTGTATATCAGTCTTGGTGCACAGTAAACGGAGCAGCTTTGTATTTTTCTGACCAGTGTATTGCATGGTAGTGATGTACAATACTTGGCTTTGAGCAGTGGTTTATAGTCTTTTAACTTGCTATCAAATTTCTTTCATCCTACTGTACCTTAAGCCTGTTACAGTAAGCAAGCAGTGTCTGGCAGGCTCTGGCACAGCCTTCTCTGTTTTGGGTACTTTGTATGAAAAAGCCCATGGGCTGCATAAGGGCCACCAAGGTGCCACAAAGGGCCTTGAGAAGTGCTGAGCCAGACACAGGGCACTTTGAGTTACTCTGGAAGGTGTCTGGAGGAGACAAAGTCTGCAGTGAACGGACTGGGAACAGATGTCTTTCTTCCTGGTGCAGACAACAGAATCCAGTGGATATAATTGCTGTGATATGGAAGAGAATGTGGAATGGGTGTGGCAAATAATTTTTTCATGGACACAATGATCACATGGGGAACAAAATGCATTTTGGCAGAAGAGGACTGGAGGGGGTGTGGTAGATAATGAAGTAACATGGATGTGTACTGTACTGCAGCAAAATAAGGTGTGTTGGTGTATAGAAAGGGGTAAGTCAGAGGTACTGAGCAGCATATGGTATCACTAAATTATTGGGACTATATGTGGGGTTTTTTTGTTTTTACACTTAAGAAGTAACTTTAATAACCTAGAAATGGTTCAGAACAGTGGTGCAAGGAAGATAAACCATGGAATAAGGCTGCTGCTACTGTGCAGACAAAGGCTTAGTCAGTGGAATAAATTTGAGAAGATTAGAATCAAATTATCTCCCAGTTCAAGTACACTGAAGGTAAAGAGATTTGTGATAAGAGGGCTTTATTTACCATTAAAGTTCTAATGGCTGGCTGCTGAACTTAACCAGTTCCAGACTACTTGTTAGGTGCAGTATACTAAGTAGTTACCCTACTTAAAACTTTGCATAAGACTGAAAGTGACTCTCCTTGCCATTAGGGGTTTAGTGATTTGATTCCTATCTGAGATGCTGTGAATCAGTCAAAATGAGAATGGTGCCTGAGTTTCTCATTAGAATAACCTGGTCTGCTTACATTGAAGATCAGACTAGGTACTTTGATGTGACTGTAAGGATGTTCCTAACTGACAAAAGTTTCCAAGAAGTGTTCCCCTCCTTTCCTGTTTTGACTGACACAGTTATTTACCAGAATATAAGCTTACACTTACTGAAGTTGCACAGAATTATACTCTGGAATATTCTAAATTGTATTTAAAGAACACAAAGCCAAAGTAATCTAAAATTCAGCAGTTACCATGTGTGATTTCCTTAAGCTCTACCTACCATTAGTACTCTTAAACAGAATCTGACTTAGGCTTTTAAGGATCTTAGTGACTCAGATTTACACAAGCAGATTAACCCTTTTATGAAGTACTGTCATAGGTGACAAATAGAAATATCTGAACTGCAACTTTCTCAGGGCCTGCTCAGTAGCTCTTTTCATCACTGAACTTCTCTCTTCTTGACAGAGTAAAGCAAGGTCTTGGCAGAGCACACTGTGAAACTTCTGTTTTCAGGCATTTTAGGAATCCACAATTTAAGAGATAGCACACAGCTCTTGTTCTGTTGCACAGTAAAGATCACATACAATGAGCAGTTGGAGTATTTTCTATGTATGTTTATTGTGAAATTAGTACTTCTAAAGACAGATCATTTGTGTTAAAGTTTTTCTTTTTTTTTTTTCTACTTGTGGGCTGGAGTGTGTCTTAGCTGTCACTCCTAAAATGACCAATACAAACACTAGTTACTAACTTCACACCTCCAGTTGTTTACACTTACAAGATGAATGTTATAAAAATCTGTTTTGTATTTTCTCATAAGCAACAACTAAGCTTTTAACTGCTTTCACCTGAACACCTTAAGACCAGAACTGATAATAGAAACTTTATCCCTGATAAGAGGTTTCGTCACATCAGTGTTTCTCTAAGTTGATACTGTAGAACACAATGAGACTTCTTAAGCTCCCATGTCAATTAAAATGATTAAAGTTTTTGTTTTAGTTAAGGATTACTTGTATAAATGGACACGTTTGAAGTCCTGTTCAGTCTGAGGCATTTTTAATTCAAATATCTAAAATAGATTGAATCTGATTCAAAAATAATTTCTATGCTGTTCTGTAGTAGATCGTAAGAGAATTGATCCTGAGCATATAAAATATATATAGTGAAGGAAAGATAGTTACACAAGAATGAGCTGTTTTAATGTTTGAGGAATTAATGCAATTTAGGAATTGTTCTGTCTAAATGTTCTGGCTATTCTTGCATTTTCATTTTTAAACTACAGTGAATTTAACTTCTTGTGATACATGTAGAGTGGAGAGTTTTCCTTTGCCTTTCCCTTTGAGAGGTGCACACACACCGATGCATACACGTATGTCTGCATCTTAGTAACCTGATTTCTCAAAGTGTTCTGTGTATGAATCTTAATTTGCAAAAGCCATCACTTCTAAACAGCAGTCTCTTTAGAAATAAAGTTAGTGTTTTGTTAAGACCCAGATTTGGAGAGAGTAACAGTGTGCTTCTATCAGATCTGCATCTGAATTTTGATTAATGTAATAGGAGGTGTTGCATTAGGTTCTGACTGAGACCCAGTGTGTAATTAGAGAGGAGATGGAGGAAATTGCCTACAAGGCTGATGAGAAAAACATAAGATGTGAACCATACAGACATGTCTGAAACTGAGATAGAATTGTACTTAGCAGGTGAACATTGGGAAGACATCCTAGGTGGATAAGTGGCTATTTACTAATGGTTTAATACATTTCTTAAAAGGACCACACTTAACAGAACACAGTCAGTTCTTACCTCCTTAAAGAATACAATTCAAAGCTTTAAAATCTTGAAGTACTCCTTTTCTTTGTGCAGTCAACAGCAGGAGCATCATTACTGGCTAACGCCTCACCTCTGACTCTCATGGCATCACCCCTGTCTGTAACCAGTCAGAACGTGACGTCTGCACCATTAACTCCTTTTGGGATGCTGGGTGGCCTTGTTCCTGTGAGCGTGCCCTTCCAGTTCCCCTTGGAGCTGCTTGGCTTTGGGACGGACACAGCCGGAGTGACAACCACCTCGGGATCTACCTCAGCGGCTTTCCACCACAGCCTAACTCAGAGTGAGTGCAGTCACTTGTAACACAGCTCCCTTGGGAGGAACCAAGCTGTCATTTGTTTCTTCAGATTGCTTCAAAAGAAATTCTGTAGGTTTTTAACTTATATCAATTTTTGGTCTTTCTGCCAAAGGAAATCATATGAAGAGTTGCAGCCCAGTAGTGAGGCATGGTCCTCACTCTGACTTTTGATTAACCATATGTGAATAGGTCTGTTTCTGTTGACTTATTCCAGCCATCAGAATGCCATCAGGTATTTATTTTTTGTTGTTGATACATCTTCAGAAATCTATGCAAATTAGCATACTACTATGGTTACTCTGTAAAAATAAAACCTTTCTATTTTAGGACAGACAGTGTTTGTGAAAGTTGTTTTTTTTTTTTTTCATTTTTTTTTCCTTTTTTTTTTTTTTCCCAGACTTACTGAAGGGTTTACAGCCAGGTGCTCAGCACACAGCAACGCTGTCTCACACACCTCTGCCTGCTCACTTGCAGCAAGCTTATACAGGTAAAGACATAGTTTTCTTACTACTTATTTTTAACTTCAGATTTCTGCCCTAGACTGAAATAAAAAGTACACCAGAACTAAAATTGGTTTAGAGAAGACACGGGGATAAGCTTTGGTAACATATGTTCTACTGTAGCAGTATTTTTGGAACCTAAGCATCTTTTTTTTTTTTTTTCCTATTTGTCTTGTCTTCAGTATCAGGAACAACATTAAATTAAATAAATATTTCCATAATATTTCATTGTAGTAGTTCTAGAAACCAAAATGTACAAAATTAGCTAGTGGGGAAAAAGGAATGCTACTTACTGGACACTAACATGATTGTTTATGGGCTGAATTAAGTCTCTATTGGCAAGATTTGTTCTCCAATCAATTTTAATTTCTCCTTTGGTAGAGAAAATGACCTTCCAGTTAGAAGTTTCTTCATAATTCTTCTGTATATGTGTGAGAACAATGTTTCCTAATGGAAAATTGGCCTTCCCTGGGAATTTTATCCTTTATAAGAGTTGCAAATTTTGATTGGGAAGCTTGAAGTAGAACATCTCATTTTTCTGTTTGTAAGGCTTAGAGCTGAAGAAGCTGGGCGGTGTTGCTGTAAGGCTGTGGAAAACAAACCAAATTACTGTATTTGGTATAACCTTTTTTTTTTTTTTTTTCCCCCACAGTGAGTGCCATGGGTTGAATGCTAAAAATTCTTTAGTAAAATGTAAAAGCTTCTAAAATAAGGCTTGATTTTTTTAATTCCTCAGTATTTCAAGCTGCAACTTAATCTTCAGAAAGATGATACATCTTGGTATGAAGCTTATCTCAGCTTTCAAGAGTCCTGTTTCTAATAAATTAACTACAGAGAAAATGCAGAGTCTTGCACTCTATGAACACAATTTACTTCTTAGTGGTGCTAAATCTGAACATGCCAAATCACTATCCTTTATTGTAAGTTACAGAAAGAGTAGTTCATTCATGCTTTTATTCTTTCTTTTCTTTCTCTAAACTACAGATGGAGGCCAAAGTAAAGGGGACACTAAGTTACAGCGGAAAAACCAGTGACTTCTGGACAAGCAAGGGAGCTGAAGCAGTTCTGGTTGGCTGACAGAATCTGCCCAGTTGGGAAAGTGCTTATTGTCACAGGGCTGCTGTTTCTGTCAATGTTTACATATTCTGATCCCAAGCACTGTGGTGAGAGGAAGAAGAAAAAGAAAACAATACTTGATCAAAGAGAGAAGGAAAAGGAGGACTGGTCCTCCTGGTCATGCAGACTGGTCAGAGTTTTGATCTTGCCTAAAGAAACAAGGCGTTTTTTGGTTGTTTGTTTTTTTTTTTAATCTGCTCTGATTGGCTTTTAAAAGAAATTGATCGTCAAACCCACAGCAGCACAAACTTTTTTTCCTTCTGGGTGATGTCCAGTGAAGAATTGAAAGTGTGAGAAGAGCTAGAATAGGTTCCTTCATCTGTTGTGTAAGGTGGAATCATCTACTTCAGTAGTGCCCCAAGTGCCCAGTATAAGATTGTGTAGGTCCTGAGTGTACTACGTGGTTGTGGACCAAAGGTTATGTAAAGATGATGCTGGGATACATTGCATTATAATTAAACCCTTACACAAATGCAGATTCTGATACGGGCATTCTTCCAGCTTTACAAGGCTGTTTGGCTTTAGGGAGCCCACAGATGTATTCAGTCTCATTAGAGAGTTCTCTTCAAAAATAGATCTGCTGGTACATTGACATGTGAGGCACAGACTACTGGGAAATCCCTTGCCCCTTGTTTGGTTTTGGTCAGTTTTGGTTTTGTTTTTTGGGTGGTTTGTTGTTTGTTTTTTTTTAATATATAAATATTATTATTTAAGGGAGGAAGTGGGTGGAAATTTTTCAATTTACATGAAAAGGAAACCCACTTTCTATTGGTCAGACTAGCATTTCTTTCCCATATCTTTTTTTTCAAGTCACACTGATATTTCAGTCTTTCCATTTGTTAAACTTTACCTTTGCCTTGTGCTTATCTGCTACTGAAATTAAGTAATGTTTTTTTCATGTCTTTTCTTTTACAAAACACAATCATTTCTTTATTCATTCTAGATCTTCCTCATTATTCATCTAACTCCTCCCAAAAGCCATTCATGATACTGATTTGCTAGTTAAAGCTGATTGTGACCTATTCCAGAGCCAGGTTAATACTACTTCAGGCATTAGCCAAAGAGGAGTCGTTCAAGAGCGACCAGAGGTGCCTTCTCTTCTGGGGGCTGAATGGGTTGTCTCCAGCATTTCCAGCCCCTGCTGGCCTGGGGAGTTTCTGACCTGAACTCTTTTTACACAGTAGCACAATACTGCAAAGCTGGTGGTTTTGGTTTTGTTCTTTTTCTTTTGTTCTGGATAGCAATACATCAAACTGGTTCACCTGTAAGGTTAGGAAGTATCCAGCACATGTTGCACTTTGACACTAGGACAGAAGTTTGCTGTTGAGTTCCTTGTGCTGTCAGATAAAAGGTGTGAATGGCAGAAAGTGAAAGGAGTCATAGAGGAAAGGAGCAAATAAAATACTATGATGTCCTTCTCCTTCAACTCCAAAACATTCCTTTGATCAGAGATGCTGAAATTCCTAGTAGTTAGTCTTTACAGTAGTTTGATTCGAGATTGAACCAGTGATTCCTGGTTATCTCATACCTTCCAGAGAGACTCTGGCCCTTGGATAAATCTTCAATGTTATTTGCTAGATTAATTTACAGCTTTCAGGTTTCTTTTACATGTGATTTATTTTTCTTAGACCAGACAACAATTTCTTTTCTATTTAGAGCTCATTTTAATTTTATATAAATATATATACATGNAAATAATATATATTGTGTATTTAGTATAAAAATGTTGGGTTGAGCTCAGCAATAAATGTTTTTGCACAACACTTTTGTGAAAGACAGATTGAATTAAAAGAAGATGCATTAGTTTGTCAATTTCACTCCACAGCATCTGCCAATTAAATGCTTTTTAGCTAGTGCTTATGTTTTGTAAACTTATCAACATGCCATATACATCTCCCCATCAAGGTTATTTAGAATTGAAACATACAGTGACATAGACTCTGGCATTCTTACTACTGTGGAAGTTGTGTCAAAATACCATAAAGCTTGCATTCAAAACAGTTAATATTTTTTTTTTCTCCCTCTTCTCTGCAGGGAGGGTTTGAGGCCTAACAGCTCTGGCAAGATGCTGATTATCCAAACTGCCCAACCTGGTACTTTTAAACATTGCATGTAGCTAAGGGAGTTGCAACACTGAGCCATCAGGCAGCAGTATATTTTAAAGACCCTGTCCTAAGCGAGTTCTACCTCTTCTGTGTTTCCCTCATCAAGGCATCTCATTCAAATTGCCATCTTTTGTCTTCATGCTTAATGAAATTTTAGATTAGGAGGCTTCGAGCAGTTTGTAACTGCAGCACAAATTTCCTTTCAGCATTCCTCTCTCCCTGGAATTACACCTGGTCTTCAGTTGAGCTGTATCCTCTCTGAATCTTAAGGAGGGTAGGAGTAGCCCTGTCTCTGTGGCCTATTGAGCTTCTTAGTCTTGGGAAACAAACTAATAACTTCTTGTGGAAATAGGTAGTAGGATGATGAGAATAAAGATGACCAGATGTTGCCTCCCAGAGGGTAACATTTCAGTCATAAATGCTTCTGAGCTTCTTTGGAATCAGCAGTGTGGCAATGAAAGGGTCCACATTCCCTGCTCTCTGTTCTCCCTGGTTAAACCTGGCAAGGCCAAATCAAAGGATTTCCTTTGATAGGGTGGCTCCCAGAGACCTTTGCAGGTAGCATAAACATGATAAAGAAGTGAAAGATTTCTGCAACATCCAAATGCAAAAGTAGGTTAATGTTTTACTTTTTTTTTTTTCTGCACAGCAGCTCTTCTAAAGACATTTTCCCCCAAGTTTTTACTACTTTTTAAGGGCCTTTGTTAATAGGTAAACTGTAGTTGTACATATTAAATAACCCTCAGTATTCACAAGCAATAAGAAAGCCAAGTAGAGCTGTCTTCTCCCAGGCAGCGAGGCTGAACTTGGTTTGGGGACTGTATATGAGCTAACATGTTAGGCTCACTGAAAGCCCCAAACAAATGCAAGCAATAATTTCAAACATAGGTTTTAGCTGTTAAAACCACCTGGGTAATATTTTCTGCTACATGATCCAAAGTCCAAAATTGTTGTAGCTGTTTTAAATCCTTCTGAGACACTTGCAGAGAAAGCAGGCAGGCTAGATGAAAAACAGACTGGAAAGTTTCCTCGTACCTTGGACTAGAGCTGTCTCCCACTCCAAGATGCAAATGGCCTAAATCACTTTGTCCAGCCTTCTCTGTTGATTTGAGATACATGACTAATACAAATCAACTAAGTCACAAGTGTGGATGCTGTGGGTTTCACATCTGTTTTCTGCTAATCAGAAGTAACTTCTAATTAACTGGGTTCTGCTTCTTGTTTGAATCCAATCAGAGTTGTCTGATGCACAGATTTGGGAGTGAGACAGGTGCCAAGAACCTGTTCCCTTCCTGCAGTCCCATCACCTGACCCTTCCTCCACACTCCTTCTCCACTTGGTGCAAGACCCTTGAGGACATGAAAACAGAGAAATCCTGCAACTCTCCCAAGCTGCCATCAGTTGTGTGAACCATTAACCCTCTGGGAGTCATCTTGGACTCCAACTAACTTTATCACATTTGCTGCTACATTCATAAAATGAACTTTTGGCTGTATTTATTAGCAAACCTTAATCTAGTTTACATTTTTTTTGTTTGTTTTCTTTTCAAGTAGCTTTTGCCCACAGATTGATTAGAAGTGTTGGGGGTTTTGGGTTGTTTTGAAGGGGAGGGTTGGGGCTGGTTTTGAGTGAACTGGTGAAGGCACAGTGGTCCCTTTTCTGCTTTTGTTCTGGATTTTTTTTTTAAGATGGTATTGCAAGGAAAACCTGCAGCAAAACCAAGCTGTGGAAGGTTTCCTCCCATACCTTTCATCTTTTGCTGAACTGGGAGGGGAATCATTAAAGGGACTATTGCTTTTGTTTGGGTTTGTGTTGGGGTTTTTTGTTGTTGTTTTTGTTGTTTGGGTTTTTTTCCCCCATAAAATGAACCAGAAGGTGAAAACAGTAGGTAAATGACTGATTAATTAACACTTTATGCAATCTTAATTTTAGAGAAATTTAAAAGAAGGTTGGTAGAATTATTTTTTTTTTAATTGGTCCTAGCTCTGATGAAATGGTTGTTACTCTCCATGACTTACTTGATTCAGGCCTTTGTCCTTTGTTTAAGTGCCTTTTATTTTATTTTATTTCCCAACTCTTCTTAAACTGTTCTCAGAGATCCTGAAGTGCTGGAAGGCATTTTGGAGGAAAATCTTAAGCTTGCCAAGATGGCTTTATGCTGTTATAATATTTTTTTTCCCTTTTGTAAAGAAAGAAAAAAAAAGTGTGTAATGTGTGTAACTTCATAGCTGCTGTACCATGGTGCTGGTTCTGCATGCTTGTGCATTTTCTCACACTCACGTGTGCACATGGACACACACACAGCAATATTCCTGAGAAACCTGTTCATCCTCCTCTAGTCTGCTGGCTCTGTTAAACACGTTACGTAAAGGTGAATATTTGTGCAAAGATGGCAGTACAATAAAGGAGTGTGTGAGTGTGTGTAAATGTGCATGAGAGAAAGAAGGTGGCTAATGGATTGATATTTCTTGCATTTTTCTCTGAAGGTTTTTAATTTGGTTCTTAATTAAGTCATGAGTAAAACATAATAGGCCCTGTCTGGCAACCTTATTGAATACTGGACCACTTCACAATTTCTGAGGCAAAGACATGTGGCTGACAACCCCAAGGAGGTGGGAGGGGGGGAGAAGGTAAAAATAGCAGCTTGCAACGAGTTTGAATTGAGATTAATTGCAAGTAATGTTGTATGTGGCTTGTCAAAGCCACTTGACACCAGTTACTGCAAGGTTCTCACATGTACCAAAGTTGTCACTTTCTACTGTGTGTTACGAAGTTTTGTTAAAACCTGCAAGAGTGCAGCTGCTAATTGGCATTAAACCTGGTTACGCTTCACATGCTGCCTAAATCATTCACCATGATGTACTTTTCTAGTTGTAATTTTTCTCAATTTATTGATATTTCAATAATGGTTTGTTCTCTTAATATAATGAACAGTAAGTTCTTGTGTTGTTAGCCACACGTGAGCCCTCCTAGTGTCCTCGTTTCTGTGTTCTCTGACAAAATTAGCAATCTGCAATAGGTAGTGAATTTAACAATCCTGTGTCAAGGTTCTAATTTACAATTATTATAAATATGCATACCCAAAATTAGCAATTCACTTGTTGAACAAGTGCTAAACTTAAGGTAATGTAAGTAGGCATCACTAGACTGTGCTAGTTCTCTGATGTGCTTCCCTTGGGGAAGATCTAATTTTGAGTTGCAGTATGAAAAGGAAGCATTTGCTTTCTAGAATGGGAATGGATTGAAGAGTCCTTCCTAGGTGAACCCATCTAGAGAGCAGAAAATAAGACATCAAATAGAAGATGTTCCTATGGCAGGGAATAACCTAAATGCTCTTTCAGTTCTTGGCTTGTCCTCGCATGTTTGAGTGAACCTGTTCATGTAAACTATGCCACAGGCACATTTCTTCCACCAATCCAGTGGTGCCAGTTAAAGATAGGAGTGTTGCTGGTTGCTCAGGCAGTTGGGAGTGATAGAATGTTTCTTAATCTGCCTTAGGTTATTTCACTGGAGTTTGGCACATCCACCTGTGGCAGTAAACTGAGCTAACCTGGCTCTTCTGTTGCTGTTTAATTCATTTTGGGCACAATTGCTCTTTATCCTGGGCTGATCTGTGAGATGGGAATCTACAACTGGTGATGATGGTTGACTGTTGCAGTCTTTTTTAACAAATGCAGCTGTTGCAAAAATCTGTGTCTGTCTACTGCTTAAGAAATCACTGCCAAAATAAGCAGCCAGAAGTATGCTTACTGGGCCACTGGGAAGATAACTGTTGTGTAAGGGGAATGCTTTGTTTGTGGAAACTTCTGGTGTGGCTTCATCATCTTTTTTTTTCTATGACCTGGTGATCCCTTGCTGCTGTAATAGCCTTTTGGGGCCATAGAAAGCCCTGCTGCTGCTATGAGTTACGCTGAGAGATCAGCACGGCCTGGAACTGGCCCAAAACTGGGGAAGTACAAAGATTCCCTACAGCTCTTTTTGCACACTCATAAATAAAACTGTGCTAATCTTGTCAGTAGTCAAGGATATAGGTCTGTATTTTGCAGCCATTTTTGACAGCTGCAATTGTACAGAGCAACTCTGGAAAAAAAAATACAAAAAAACAACCCATGTTGTATGTCTAGAAGTGAATTGCAGTCTCTTCCCTTGTTGTCATCTGATTAAATAATAACCATTAACTAGTAAGTTTTTATGGTGAAGTAACCCAAAGCAAGCAGTGTACACTGTTTGACTCCTAACATGCTCATCCCAAGGGGGTTTGGTTTGGTTTTTTTTGCCCAACAGTGCACACAGTAGTATTTTTATCAATAGATAGCTATATTTGTTACTGTCTAGTACCAACAGAAAAAGGGAGGGAGAGAACCAACCAAAACCAGTCTGTGATCCCACCATCACAGGGCAAACCAAGTAGCTGCCAAGGCAGCAAGAGCTCCTTTGAGACTTACCAGATTTCACCAGAGGAATGGGGAGTGAGGGAAGAAACTTGCTTGCGTTCTCAGCTTTTTCCAGAAAAGGCCTTAGTTTGATTAGTAGTCTCTAATTACAACTATGCAGATAAAAGTATTTACATGTTTCAGTGTTACATGCATTCCTTCCCCCCCCCACCCCTCTTAACACTTGTTGTGAAGTTTTACCCAAAGAAAATTGAATATTTTTTGCATGTCTGTACTGCAGAAATCTGTTGTTTTGGGGTTTTTTTTGCTAATGTTAAGAAAGATATTTCTATTTAAAAAAAAATAACCCTTTCACTGGTGTAACACCAAGTGTCATGAAGTTGCTTCGAGAGGGAAGCTGAAACTGCTTCTTGTGACAGGTTTTAGTCTGAGAGGGTTTTTTAGAATATTAAGCTTCCAAAATCGGTTTAAGAAAGCCACAGCAATGTCTTTTAATGTACAGATTGGATTTGGGGAGAAACTGAGACATCCTGGGTTTCCTTCCAATATCAGAAGTGAATTAAATCAATTTCTCACTTAAATGAAATTGCTTCTAAAGGGGAGTTATTGGCTACACAGTAGCTGCATCTTTAAATAAAAAAAAAAATTGTGATCCCCAGGTATTTCTCACTGATCTTTTAGTCTTGTTGTATGTAACTACAAATAACAATTTAGCTCAGAGGTGAGAAACATAGTGTGTGTTTTATTGCCAGTGATTCCATCATGTAGCAGTTAGTACCATGTTCATGTATAGTTCTCAAGATCCATACTGGAACTAGATGGAGAGATTTTATTTTTGGACTACTGTTAAAAAAAATAAATATTACAAAACTAACTACTATTTACCCCCCAAAGTCTACTGAGCAGCATTATATTTTAGCAGTTAAAGTAGTACCTGTGTTATGTGATTTGTCTCTTGTAGTCTTCTTTTCCTGAGGGTTAGAAGCATTTCATGATTAATACGTAAAATGCTGGTGTTCTCTAGCTTGAAGTCAGGTTTTATAATAAAAGGGCATCTGTGATGATAACTTCTGATGATGCAAAAGCACTATGTTCAGCATCTTTCATTGGGGGGAAAACCCCAGGTGTGGGTGCAAGTCCCTTTACTTGTGCCTGATAAAGAGACTCTCAAGAACAGAGCATCCAGATCCCTGCCTGCAGAGCTAATGGTAGCGTGGGGATCACCCCCTCAGAGGTTTGGCCTTAGCATCCTTTGGTGTCACATCTATACTAAATCTATATAAAAGCAAGTTTGGATATAGCCAGCTCCACTCTACCAGACTTGCTGTGATCCCCAAGATGGTGAAAGGCTGAGAAACAGAGTGACAGATTCTTTCCCTGCCTTTCACGAGGTAGCTCAGAACAACCCACTGGCTAAGTGCTTTGTTATAAACATGTTAAATAGCAGCTTGAATTCTTTGCATTCCTCAGCTTCAAATAAAAGGACTGCACAGTTACTATGAGATGGCAAACCTGAGCTGGTGTTTTCTGTGATACTTTACCCAGTCCAGCATGAATTTCTACACAGTCCCCTCCTTTTAATACTCCCATATTTTGGATCATAGGGCTTAGGAATGGAGAGAGGATCAGAACAGTGGTGTGCTTACCTGATGAGCTCTCCAGAGAAACTCTCCTGTGAAATGCCCCCCTCTTGTGACAACAGGCCTGAACAACCAAATGCAGCTACGTTTGGGTGGTTAGCACCACTTTCATTTGGATTTATAGGAGGTGTGTTCTAATAACTTCAAGGGATACGGTGTTTTAAATGTGATTTCTTTCCTCTCTACTTATAAAACTGGACCTGAACACAAGTTTTGAGTTGTTGGGTTTTTTTGTAATAATCTCAGGACCTGAAAGATTGTAGCATTTAGTGTGTCTTAAAAATGATGTACTGTACCAGCCATGGATTTTGTAAATACACCTGTCTCCCTTTTTTGTATTTTAATTTTTTAAAAGTGTGTAAGGCTCTTTGCCAGAGGAACTGGTGCCTGCTTAATTTCCATCCTGAACTGAAGCAGGAAAAGGAAGAAGCTGCTGCCACAAAAGCCTGCATCAGTTCCAAATGCATATATTGTTCTGGTCAGTGTGATGGCTGTTTTTTGTTAGCTGGGAAGCTGGTTTGTTCCCCTGCACGTTCCCCATTGTGGCCAGCACAGCCCTATCAGGGAGACTAATTTTAACTCTTCTGTGTGACTACTTGATGCTTTCACTCCCTCCCGATACTCAGGTTTGCTATCCCTGAGAAGTCTGATGTTTTCAGAGGTCAGGACTTTTGCCCCTCTGCAAGAATAGCTGGAGAGCATTTCTTATTTTACCAATTACTTGGTCCAAACACAATAATCAGGTTTGTATCCCGCAAACCTTGCAGATAATGCTGCCTCCACCTGTTCCGAAAGGGACATGCCCTGTTATTTTTTCCTTTCCTGTAAGGAGAGCAAAAATATTTTTTTTTTGTCAGCAGACTTTGCTCTGGGATCCAACCTTGCCAGCAGACCCCTGTTCTGCAGAAGGAGCCTTACTCAATTTGGCATAGCTGTTCCTGTCCCAAACTGTGACAGGCTTTTTTTCATGAGTACTTTTTTTTTTTTTTATGTGTCATGTGTCTGTGCTGTATTAAAGAAGAATGTACATATTAGTCTTGTCTCTGTGATTTCTCACAAAAAATAATAAACTTGTGAAAAGGCTTCACTTCAAATTGTTACTTGGGGTTTTTTATTGTATTCGGGAGGGGGGGTGTGGGGTGTGAAGTGGTGCGAGCCTTCCTTCGACAGGGCAGCCACACAGCCAAGGAACGTGGTGCGAGCCAGAGGCAGCATTTTAGAACTGCCCGGCCATTAGAAAGGAACTCTTCCCTCTCGGGGTGCGTTGTTCACCACCACAGCCCCCCGCGCTGAAGAGACCCGACGGCGGGGTCAGGTAACAGTCGCCTCGGCCCGCGCTCCCAGGGGGCCGCGCGTCAGGCGGTTTCCGGCCCGCGGGGAGGCGCTGCCCAGTCAGCGGCCAGCAGCCGTTTCCATAAAAGGGAGCGGGGCGGGACACCAGAGAAGTGCCCGTGTAGAAACGCTTCTCCCACGGCAGCCCCAGTGGCCTAATGGATAAGGCATTGGCCTCCTAAGCCAGGGATTGTGGGTTCGAGTCCCATCTGGGGTGGACATTTTTTTTCCACGTTTTCCCTTAATTCCCCCCCTGGGCCCAGGCGGCCGCCCCACGCCGCAGCTCGGCAACGTTCAAACCACTTCTTTCCCAGAGCTCCGACCTTGAGCCGCGGCGGGGCTGAGTCTCCTGGGATTGCTGAGCGTCCCCCGTCGGTTCTCGTGAGCCGTAGATCGTTTAAAGATCAGACACCTCAGAAACACGAGCGGGCTACTCAGCGTCTGGGGGAGAGCGGCCACGGCCCAACTCGGCCACCCACAGCAGGACGGGTCCCTCGGGCGCCTCCCGGCGATCCTATCCGGTACCTTCCACCGGCGGCGGCCGGCTCCTCCCCAATCCAACGGCCTGGGGGCGGAGCGGGGCGTGCGCACGGGCTGGTCTCGGCGCTCGACCTTCGGCCCTCGACCTCCCCTGATTGCGGAGGGGGCGGGGGTAGAAACAGACGATCGTTCGACTCGGCGCTCGACAGCCCGCGCTAGCACAGCCGCGCCTCGTCCGCCAGGAGGGTGAAGGGTACGAGGGTGAAGCCCGCGCGCCCGCCGGCCGCTTCTTTATTGGCCGCCGCGGCGAGGCGGCGGCTGCCGATTGGTCGGCTGAGGGGGAAGGCCCGCTGGGCGTTAGATGGCGGCGCTGGGCCCTCCGCTGCAGACCTTGCGCGGGCTCCTGCGGGAGCTCCGCCGCGCTACCGGTCGGGACGGCCACCCCTACCGGCAAACCCCCGCCTACCGGCACATCATGGCGGCATTCCGCAGCCACCGGGTAACGGGCGCGCTCACCCCGTCCGCCCTTCTCTCCTCCTCCCTGCCCGCGGCCGCGCAGCCCGGCGCGGGCCCGTGGCCCCGGCGGGAAGGTGAAGTGTGCGGGGCCTGTTCCCTCGGCAGGTGACGAGCGAGAAGCTGTGCCGGGCCCGGCAGGAGCTGCACTTCCAGGCCGCCACCTACCTCTGTCTGCTCCGCAGCGTCCGGGAGCACGCGGCCCTGCACCAGGAGTACCACGGCAAGGGGGAGCGCTCGCCGGAGGAGGTCGCCGGCCTGGTGGGCTTCAGGTTGCCTCAGCAGCCGGGAGGAAAGGGCTGAGGCTTCTCCTGCCGCGTTCCCTATTTATTCCTGAATAAATACTCTGGAATCATAGAAGCGGGGCCGGGTTTTCCAGCTTGTGTGTTCTGTCAGTTTGTGAGTGGCAGGTTGGTGTGGAGGAGCCACAAGTGGGAATCCCTCTCGGTTTGTGTACCAGAACCCAGCCCTTTGACCCGAACACGGGGATCTCAGGGACTCTGTGCAGGGATCTCACACACTGTGAGTCAGGAAAGCTGCATGAGGCAGTGAAGCGATGGCTGCCGTGGCACTGGGTGTACCATCAGGCAGCCATTTTCTTCCTTGTCTTGCGTTCTGCTACAGAGTTTATAACAAACTTGACTTGCTGCTGCCCTCCTCTCAGAAGAGGGCTGAATTATATGCAAAATACGGAAGAAATGGGTAATAAGGCTAACTTAGAATGGCTAAAAATTGGAGGCTTGTTTGCATGGGGGAGGAGCTATAACCAAGGATAACTCTGGAAAGAGGGTGTTTGGGTTTTTTTACTGCCAGGGAAAACAAGCAGTCTGTCAGAAAAGCATTGCAAATAGAATTACTTCATATAAATCTTTATATTCTCTTTCCTATGTATTTAAAACTCAGGGATAGTTTAAGTCCCAAAGCATAGTGGACAGGCACAATGTTACCTTAAAACTGGGTATATTTGGGCTAAGTGGACAAGGTAAGAAAATATGAACTGCAAGTTGCAAAGTTCTGTAGACCAAAAATCAGGTTTGCAATTCTTGCAGTGTCAGTAGTTAAAACAGTGGTGGGTGTTTCTGTTGTTTTGGGTTGGTTTGGTTTTTTAAGAAGTTGATCTCACAAGTGGGAATATTTTAGAGCTCAGTATATGAAAGAAATGGGAAGTCTCCAGTGATACCATAAAAAAAAAAAAAAAAAAGGCTCACTGAATCCAGTTCAGGAAGAAAAGGTGAAATTTGGACATCTAGAAATAAAGGTATAAATAATAGCTACATTTCCTCAGTTTACCTTAACATACCAAAGTACTAACTATAAAAAAAAAATAGGCAGTATCTGCATCTTTTCCAGTTGCTTCCTCTTCAAAGTAATACAATGATTAACAGAGGCAAATTTATGCTAAAGGAGAAACAAACCCAGGACACATTCAGAATGGGCAAGGAGTCTGTTCCTAAACATGTTCTAGAGGATTCCTGTCTGAGCATTGCATCTCCTCTGCAAGCCCTTGTGAAATACGCTGGGGAGTTGGAGTTTTGGGGTTTTTTTGAGACTTTTACGTTGCTTTTTGTCTCTTACCAAGCTTAACTTTAGAAGTTGTCGAACATGACTCAGGTCGTGGACGATGAGAACTGATGCTCGTCAGCCACTGACGGCTTTGGGGCACTAGATGGCAGCGCGCTGGTTTAAGGAGAGTCACAAAACGCAGGCGCGTTAGGGTAAGACCGAAATGCTGAAAATATTTCTTGAGACTGGAGCTTTTCGTTCTGTAAGTTGCGTCAGCTGCGACACGTAACGGTGGCTTCGGTTGCAAGGGCGGTTCTCTAAAAAGTGGCTATTGCCGAAGCTTTTCGTAACTGCGCCCGAGGGGAGAACGGAGCCTGAGGGTCAGATCGAGGGGCGTCGGCGGCGCCGCCCGGGCTTCTCTCCTGCTGCGCATTCACTGCCGCACAGCCACGTGCTGCGGCCCAGACCCGGCCGCGATGAAAACGTTCCCGTTGGGCGCTCCCTCAGAGAAGCAAGAACCCCGGACGGGGCCCATCGGGCCGCCACCTCCCGGACCGAGCCACCCCAGTGCGGCGCTGGGCGGGGGTAGGCCGCAACTGAGCGGGCCGCGCTTCTGCCCCTGACCCGGGGACCGTCACAACGGCTCCGCGGGGCCGCCCGGCCAATCAGCGCGCCCCAGGCACCGGGCCTCGCCAAAGGCTCCACGGCCCAATCGGCGGCCGCGCCGCGCGTCAGCGACCGAGCACCGCGCGCCGTGGCCAATCAGCGGGCGCCAAAGGCCCGTCCGCGCTGACGTCCTGAGCGGACGGGAGGGGCCTAGTGCGCGTGCGCGCGGATTTCCGTTACCGCTGGCGCGCGCGCGTGGCAGGCGCGAGAGGAAGCGAGAGGAGCGGAGGGGGAGGGGAGGAGGAGAGGCGGCCGTGGCGGCGGCGGCAGCGAGGCCAGCGCGAGGCAGGTTTCCCGCTTCGCCTTCCACCGGGATCGCGAGCTAGAGGCAGCGCCCGCTTTTCCCCCCTCCCCCCCCTTCCCTCCTCCCCCCGCGCCGCGGCGTCGGGGGAGCGGCTCCGCCCGGAGCCCGCCAGTGACGCGAGAGGGAGGGCCGAGCGCTGCGCCGGGCCTCGGGCCTTGTAGGCCGCTGTCGGCGTGACTCGGCCGGGCCGGGCCGGCCCCTCGCGCGCTCAAGATGTCGGCGCAGGCCCAGATGCGCGCCATGCTGGACCAGCTCATGGGCACGTCCCGGGACGGTAAGTGTCCCCCGGCTGGGGCGGGGGAGGGGAGGAAGGGGCGGAGCCGCCGGAGCCTCCGAGGTCACGGCGGTACCGGGCGGTCACCGTTCGGCGCGATTGGCAGGCCCGGGGCTTCCTGCCCTTCGCCGCGGGCTCGGGCCTGTCGAGGCCGTAGGTCAGCGGCGGGGCGGGGGCTTTCGGCGTTACCGGCTCTGGGGAGCCGGGCGCCGCCTCGCCCCGCGGAGCTGCCAGCGCCAGCCGTTCTGCGGGAGGCGGGAGCCCTTGCTGCCGTTTCGGCGGCTCTTTCAGATCCGCTCCCCGCAGCGGCCGGGGGGCGCAGTGAAACTGCGCCGCTGAAGGCGCGGCCCTGCAGCCTTCCCGCGCGGCTCCGCGCTGAGTACAGCAGCGGTTTGCCAGAGTCAGGTCGTGACGGGGAACAAAACACAAAATCCCCCCTCAGGCCAACAGTGAAGCTCGCTGTCTTTTTTTTGTGCGTGTTACTGTAGTTTTGTCTAAAGCCTGACCCAAATTAATTCAGTCAGCAGGTTGGTAGGGCTGTTGCTTTCTGGAAGAGAGACTGTAGTTAACCCCAGCGGATGAACTCTTTTAAACAGGGCCCGAAGCTAACTAAAAGCTTAACATCTGGAGGCAGTAATCCCGAGAGGCAGATGCTATATGTACAGGCAGGTTTCACATCGCTCTGCGGTCACATAGTGAAGTGGAGATTAGCGCTGTGTAAAGCTGCTCAGCGTTTTTGTCGGGGTGTGTGGTGATTAACTTGGAAGTTTGAACCGGCAGTCAGCCGTGAACCCAGATAGTCTGGGGGTTGCTAGAAATGAGCAGTTCGTGTCGTGTAGCATCTTATTTATAAACAAGAGAATGCTGCACCCGAGGGTAGACAGCAATTAGACATTGTTTAAATGTTCTGCATGTTGTATTCTTGTGTGTTTGAGGCTTTGTGCTAAATTAACGGTTAATTCTTTTCCTATGTACTGAGTAGGATCTAGAACTGGGATGTACCTTGTACATGCCAGTCATCTGCTGCTACTGGGGTTATGTGATCTGACAGCTTGGGTGTGTGAAATCTAGAATTTGAATAAATGTACACGTATACTGGGTATGTGAAAGCTGCTTATATTTATCATGAATGTTGGCTGCTAAGTGCTTACAGTTGTTTTAAACAGGGGTGTGATCGTCTGGTTGGAAAATTACCGTTCTGCAGGGATTGCCTTCCAGAGCAAGGCTGTTTAGGGAGTAGTCATCATGCAGGATCTGGTTTAGGGTGTTTTTGTCTTGCCCCAGAAGATTGAGTACTTCCTCTTGTGGCTGCAGGTATCTAAGTGCTTGGCAAAGTATCATGGTGCTGATGAAACTGGAGTCTCTCCAGTGTGTGTCATTGTACCTGTCTTGGAGCTCCCCAAGTTAAAGAGGAGGTGCTGTTTGAATTTATCAATGTATTTTCTACTGTGTGGTGGTAGAAGAATGTAATTTACCTGTGACAGCTACTTAGAAATGCTTGAAGTGACTAAGATCTAAACCAGGAGAAGTCATTTCAGGGTAGGTTTCCTTTAGGTATGTGAGCAAGCAGTTATTTTATTGATCATTTTACTGCTCCCTTCCACCCACCTGTCATTACCAAACTGCATGTGCTGAACTGTTGGGAGGTGAAGTGTCTAGAGAGGAACCATCTAAACAAATTAGTAGGATGGGGAAGGGTAAGGAGAAAAGACTGCAAAACTGTCTTTATTGGATTAAGTGGGAAATAGAGGATATCAGTATAACACCATTCTTTTTTTCTTTTTTTTTTCTTTTTTTTTTAATAGAAATCCATTGGAGCATTACTTTAATAAGTGTGCATAGGAAATAAAAATAATATTTTTATGCAGAGCTGGTACTTGTTAAATTCAAGGCCAGGCTCAAGGTCAATGAAATACTGCTAGCCTTGAGAGTAGCAGGGTTTGGGATCGTTCATTTTTCTACGTTCCTGTCACCTTTGACAAATGTTCTATTTTGAGTAATATGCAGATTGCAGCTTTTCATTAGAATGTAGCCATTTTAAAATTTCTTGATAGGTCATAGCTCTTATTTAATCACTTGTCCCCATTGCCTTTGATTTACTCTGCCTGGCAACACAACAGTTTAAAATATTTCATTAAAAAAAAAATCTTTCTTGGGCAAGTCTAAAATTCTTACCTATATTGGAAAAGGCAGATCAAATATTGGATCTTTTCAGTGGGAATAGAGGGAACTCAAGGATTAATTCAAATCAAATGGTGGATCTGAATATATAGTTTGTATTGCTTTTTCAGAGTTTATAGTATCTTTTGTAGAGAACAGGAATGTGCTCTGTAAATGGTTTTGAAAATTCCTGGGTGAGCTGCTTGAAGGTGGTTTTGGAGCTGAGCTGCAGGTTGCAATTAGTGGGAGTTAGTGCACACTCATTAGAACTGGTGTCCCTGGGGCCACCGTGGAGCTCAGAGGACGAAGCTGCTCAGTGTTTTTATGGATTTGCTGTTACTGTAAGAACACCTAGAAAGCAGAGTCAAGTTGATTTAAACATAGCCACTGGCCCTAAGAATATTTCTGGAACATAAATTGTTGAGTAAGAAGTCTTCTAGTGTCAAGCAGAGCTGAGCCGTGTGGCTGTCTAGAAGCAGGGGTGCAGCTCTGGCTCCCCAGAGGGCTCTGGGTGTGCGGGCAGGGGGAGGTTTGTGACTTGCTGGAAATGGCAGGTATGGTTCTGTTACACACCTCAAAGCACATAAAAAACCCCACAGTTGTTCTTTGATTAAATTACCGTAATTTAAAATTCTCTTGCACACTGCTGTGACAAGAAGTGGAAAAATGAATTGAATGTGGCCTATGATAAAATTAAAAATAAATAAAGTGGCTTGGATTTGCTGTTAATAAATAACTGGACTAATTTCATACAGTCATGACTGCAGGTTGGGGAAAGAAAGTCTTTTCCAAAGAATGTAATTCCAAGTACTGACAGAGAGAGGCTTAAATATAAACTACTGAATGTGTGGCATGGGTTTCCCAAATATTGAGAAATAAGGAGTGCTGAAGACCAGGTGGTAATCTTATGTACTTACATATAATTTTTAGAATTTTTTTTACTATTAGCTGTATACTAAAGGAGTTTTTATTACGTATGTCAGTAGTGAATAGGGTAGTTTAAGTTGGATTTTTTTCTGGATGACCAGAGCTGTGGGAACTTGTCACTCAGAAGTATTAGGAATAAGCTGATAGGAAGGTGTGATTTTTGAATACTGTTTTACATTTGCAAAATGGTTAATTATTTTTTTTTTTAATCATGCTTAAGTAAACCCTAGTTTTGGCATCCCTATTCTTTAGAAAACGGGAGTGATCTTTACAAATAAGATCATAACCTTTTTAAATAGAGCTGTTTACAAATTGAGTGAGCTGTTAACAATTGCTATTAGTACCCCAGAAAAATTACGAATGAGCTAAGATTGACAGGTTTTCTTTAAAAAGCCTTATAATAAAGATCCCTTTTTATCATAAATCAGCTTATCTTGCTCAACTGGCTCATTTTCTGCCAGGTCAGTTACCTGCTCTGCCTTCCCGTCCCAGTGCCAGTCAGTGCAGGGAATGGTTAGAAGCAGATGGCAGAGTGGGATCATTGCTTCTGACAGTAGTGGAGACACAGAGCAGACCTGGATCAACACGGCATCTTCAAACTGCTAAAACCTGACCATTGCAAAGAAATGTGGAGGTGGATTTGGTTTTGTTTGGGTCTTTTGTTTGTTGTTTGTTTTTTTTTATAGCTGCCACTAGATAAAAAGTAGGTTTGAGTCTATAAATATGGAAAAAACTAGCAAAGTTAATTAGATTCTTTCTAAGAGGCAGGTAAACTTGTGTGTGCTTCTGAGACTTATGTGTAGTCATGAAAATGTTCTCTCAGTCATCTTAAGAAATACTGTGTGACTAGCAGAAAAATCTTTGGAGCCTTTAGATACACAGAAGCCATATGTATGAAGTGCCAGTTGGCACCTCTTCTGTTTCACCTGCTAGCTTTTTGAGCTCAACTGCTGTGTTTGGAGTCTTTAACTCAGTTCTGTAGCTGTTACTAGGAAAGAACTTTTCTTGTTCTAGATCATTTTCTTCTGGCATTGAAACTTAAAATATCCTTTCAGAATCTATTCATGTCTTAAGTGTCTAGTGTAAAGCAGAAAACAAGTTAGTGATTACTAATGTGTGACTTCTCTCAGACGAGGAGGACAGAAGTGACACCCTTGTTTTTATCACAGTCATCCTGTGTTTGGTGACATGCTTTATGTGGTAACAGAGGTGTAATCTAGAGATTGTAAACCTTTTTTTTCTTAATTTTTTTTTTTCTTTTTTTTCTGTTGCCATACTAGATTAAGAATAGGTACTGGGTTGATACTGGTGTTTTCAGGGTACATAGACTCTGGTTTCCACTTTGATTTGCACTTAGAGGTGGAGGCCATTTGAGTGGCTTCAAGCTGAGAATCACGTTAGGGAGCCAAGAGCCTCCTAAGAGAGCCCTTCTTTCAAATTCAGAACCTTAGCAAAATAAAGGCCAAAAAAAAAGTAGTAATTTTTCTGCACAGGTTTCTGCAAAACCTACTCAAAATGTTGAATTTATATCGGCTCAGAAATACAAAAGTGGTAGCAATACAAACTTCACAGAATTACTGAGGCCACAATAGACCTCCGAGATCATCAAGTCCAGCCTAAGACTTAGCACCACAACGCCCAGCTAGACCCTGTCACCAAATGCCACATCCAATCTCTCCTTAAACACCATGAGGGATGGTGACTCCATCACCCCCCTGCACAGCCCATTCCAGTGTCTAATGACCCTTCCATAAGGAAGTGGTTCCTAATATCCAACCTAAACCTCCCCTGGAGCAGCTTCAGGCCATGGCCTCTCATCCTGACACTCCCAGGGACAAGAGCCCAGTGCCCACCTGGTACAGCTTCCTTTCAGGTAGTTGTAGAGAGTGATGAGTTTCCCCACTGAGTCTCTTCTCCAAGCTGAACAGCCCCAGCTCCTTCAGCCTCTCCTCACAAGACTTTCCCTCCAGTCCCTCCCCCAGATGCTTCACTCTCCTCTGGACCCTCCAGCACCTCAATGTCCTTCTTGAAGTGCAGGGCACAGAACTGCACCCAGTACTCGAGGTGAGGCCTCACCAGTGCCAGATACAGGGGGAGAATCGCATCCCTAGTCCTGCTGGCTACGCTATTCCTGATACAAGCCTAGATCCCATTGGCCTTCTGTGCCACCTGTGCACACTGCTGGCTCATGTTCAGCTGGTTGTCAACCAGTGCCCCCAAGTCCCTCAGCCAGGCTGCTCTCCAGCCACTCATCCCCCAGTCTGTAGCTGCAGGGGGTTATTGTGGCCAAAGTGCAGGACCCTCCATTTGGCCGTGCTGAACTTCATCCCATTGGCCTCAGCCCAGCAACCCAACCTGTCCAGGTCCCTCTGCAGCATCTCCCTGCCCTCCAGGAGATCAGCAGTCCCCCCAACTTAATGTCACCTGCTAACTTACTAAGGGTAGACTCGACCCCCTCATCCAGGTCATCAATAAAGATGTTGAATAGAACCTAACGTCATGAAAAGAGTTTTTGTTAGCTGGGAGTGATCAGAAGGCTTTAAGAGCAGCTGTTGTGTTTAGTGAGTTGTGTGTAATTTGCTGTCTTCCTTATGAAGTCCTGGCACTTCAGCACTTGGAAATGAGGGGAACAGTGAATGCCTTGAGGAATTTTTCTGTTCTGTATTTGGGACATGATATGTAATGGCATTTATGAAGAAGCAAATGGCCATGTTCATACCTTGTTGTAAATAATTCCCATATTTGTTCTATTTGTAATGCAGTAGCTAAAAAATTGTTTCATTATGTTCTGCATTCATAAGCATTATTTCAGTCATAGTATAAATCAGAAGCCATTGTGCTTAGAAATGTATTATTCTAAAGGTGTTGTGATAAAAACGTGTCCAGTGTTACTGACAAGAATATCAGAATTAACTGGCTGTTCAGTGTGTAGCAGGAACAGGATCTTCTGTGACTGCATAAGCCTCAATTAAATAATAATGTTGAATACTTGTTATAAAGGGCTTGTTCTGCTGCTGAAATTTGACATGCAGACTTTAACCTGATATTCCACCCAGTTAATAGCTCCTTGTGAGTAAAGCTTTTTGCCAACATTTTGGGACTCATGCTTCAAAAATGGAGTGGAAAGCTAACTGGTTTTGGTTGGTGTAGCTTAATGCAGGAGGTCAGCAGCATGAGAATGCACAGTGTTGTCTTCTCATGGACTGCACCATTAGTTAAGAGGTTACAGTTGGATTATAAAGGGTAATCCTCATCAGTGCACTGGCATTGTTAGAAGTGTTTAGGATACATCAGAATAGTAAGACATCTGATCAGATAGATCTTTGTTACAAGCATATTATAGTGCTGATGATTGTTAATATGTTAATGTTGATTCTGCTAGTTTGTGATTATGCTGAACAGAATGACATTGTGGAGGCCTGATAATAGGTTAGATTTGAGAGTTTAAATTGTCTAGTACAAGTGCACATTATTTCCTTAACATTACTCATTGGCCTTGACTATCAATGTAACTTTTGTAGTCAGCAGGTTTAATACAAACTAGAAAGCTTACATCACTATTGACATCACTGCTGTCATCTCTTTGATATTTGTGTTTCTAGTGTGCAGTTTCCTTATGCTTACAAAGGATATGAGCTGTGTAAAACTAGAAGTTTTCTTGATGGTTGACTTTCTTGATTGGTTTCAGTTCTGTTAAAGAGTTCTCCATCTGGAAAGTAATCTCAAAATGTGGTTTGGGCCAGGTACTTTAAGCTGCTGCTTCTTGAAGAAAATATTTTTTTTTTCTGAATCTCCATATAAAGGTTATCATTATGCTATATAATATTATTTTATTTGATGGGTATTTTTAATGGAGAAAATCTAATTGAAAACACAGGGGTGGCTTATAGTAATAGATGTTGACTCCTTTAATGCCCTGGAAATTACTTTGATTTCTAAAGATCAAGTACTTGAATACTCTGCTATTCTTTAGAGTCAGGGCAAAGTAAGTTTCTGTTATGAGCTAACAATTATTTACCTATTAAAAAGAATTTGTAATAAGGCCTGAAATATCAGTGATAGTGTCCTTTTTATAAATACTGAAGTATTAAAAATTTATCAAAATATCAAAAATTTATCAAAGTATCAAAAATTTAGATGACAGGAGGTACGTGGTATCAATTTGCTTTATTCTCAGAATATATAAATCATTTTTTTAATACTCAAACTTTGTTCATTCAGCATTCAGTTGTTTGTTTGACCACATAAGTCATGTACCAGCCTGCGTACAATTGACTAAAGGAGAGGTAGTGTCTTGGTTATCTGATATACAGCTGAAACCATTGGTTCTGGAACATGTCTGCTCACGTTGTTGTACTTATTGGAAGGCATCTGCAAAAGCCTCTCTTGCTGCAGGCTGAATGTCAGGTGGATAGTGGATCTATAGATTTTATTCTGCATTCCCTTCACAGCAGCCCATGTGGGCTTCAGGTCATCACCTACTCAAGCTGATTCATCTGTAGGTCAGCAGCAGAATGCATCTGCTGTCTTTGCCAAGAAGTCTGTACTGTTTAGAAGTTTGGGAGCTCACAGAATTCGTGAAGAAATAACAGCATTCTCTTCTGAAGCTGTCAGACTTGGGAAGGCTGCCAGAAAGGCAAAAAATTCCATCGTGGTTAGGACGTAGTGTATGACGCTGTTTCTTTTTGATAAACGTTTCCTTCTGGAACAGCAGATGAAAAATGCAAATAAATGAAACAGCTTTCCATAGGAAGGACAAGGTAAAGATCTGAATATTCGGTGTGTGGGAGCCTTTCTGAAAGTCTCTTAAGTGCTAGAGCAAAGGCACGGTGTAGAAAGATGAAATGTTTGAAGTGTAAATGTGGACTGTGTTCCCGGGGCTGTCATTGATCACTTGCTGCTACTTTTTTTTTCCCTCCTGTTTTGTCTTACCTCAGTTGGGAATTGTGATTATCATGCAAGCCACTTGGGTGAAAAAAGACTGTATTGCAGCCATAGCATCAGTTCCTAGTTGTGGTAAAGGTGTGAAAAAAGTGGTGTCTAGATATTGAGGTAACGTCTGTGAAAATGTCAACTTTACCTAAGGAATCACAGTTCTTTCAGGAATTTTCTGGTCTTGATAACTCCTTGACTCCTGATAGGTCAGTGCTATTAGTATTTTAAAAAATACTTTTCTTGATTTTGTTCATGTGTCTTTATGTAGAAGAATCTTTATGGTCAACATGTATTTCTAGATGCTGTATTAAATTGCTGGCAGAGTCTATTTTTCTATACAAACTGAACAATCTGGCCCCTTGTTTTATTTATAAAGGTTCAATGTATCTTTGCCTGCCTACATCAATCTGCAAGGGAGTGTCAGAAAGGCCCCGCATTCGCCGAGCCGTGAGTTATCAATAACTTTTCAGATGTGTTAATGAATGTGGAACAAACGCAGTTATGTGTTTAAAAAAATATGGATCCACCTCCTAAAAAAGAAAGGAAAAAAAAAAGCAAGCAAAACTCTACTGCAGTAGCAGGCATGATTATGAAGGGATTGCTCTAAATTTTCAGTAGTGTAAGTATAACTAAGCAGTAAGGTTGCCCTCTAGAAAACCTATTGCTGAACTGCTTGGAAGCTGCCTTTACCCTGTGGGTTAGAGATTTTAACTGTTGTATCCCGCAGGAAAATTAACCACGTGGTGTTTTTGGAAACTTGTTTGCTTAATAATCTGAAACTTGGCCCATCTGAAAATGTTATATATTAGCATGCTATGCATAGAACTGATATGTTTAAAATCTGATTATATAATAGTAAGAAAGGCTTGACTAATAAGATACGGGTTTGGTTTTTCCCCTCTGATGTAGTTACCTCAGTAATGAATTTGGCTTCTTGAATTGTTTAATAGATTAAAAATTCTTGGTGTTTCAGGTCATGAAGCCATAAAACAAATGTTTAATATATATATCTATACTTTGAAAATACTTGATGAAATGGAAAAGGCTGCTTTCTGACTCGCTTTTGTCTTTTTTTTAATCCCAGCAGCCCTCCTTGCTTCAGTAATTCACCAGTAGGTTTTCAACAACTAGAAATCTTAACAAGTTACATTAAAAAAAATAAAAAAGATACTTTCTGAGAGAAATTAAGGTGTTTTATCATGCCTGTATCTTAACAAGAGAGCTAGAACTGATCTCTCTCTCCTGAATCTCAAATGGTGTCAATTGTTATGACTCGAAGGAAAACATACCCCCACCCTCATCCCCAAAATACCAGCTGGTTGCTTTTGTTCGGAAGACTTTAGGTCTTGCTCCAAGATGGGATTATTTAAACTTGCAATTGGACCTCCAGAGTGTGGGTGGGTTGATGCTTCTGCTGATGCAGGAACTACAACCTGCCATGATGAAGGTATAATTAAGATGTTCCCAGCCCAACAAACAGCATGTAGAGAAGAAAAATAAAAAAGGCTTTATGACATGGAGATATGCAAACACCTATAAAAGTAATTTTGCATATAGGCTATGTTCATATGTTTGACTGACTTTTTTCAGGTTTGTAAGCTTTTAAAATTCTTCTGCCAACTCTATGCCACTCCCATCAGAAATAAAAGGGTGCATTGCATCCAAGAGCAAAATCGTAAAATGAGTATCAGGTGGGATTCAGTGAAGACTCAGTGTGTATCATTTTGTGTTTATGAGGCTGCTTTTATATGCTAATTGTTGCATAAAAATACATCACTCTTTCATGCAAAATCTGAGTAGAACATTATATAGCTCTTTTAACAAATGCTATTTTAGCAAAGTGTTTTTAAGCTAATGCTGTCTTTCTGGTTTCAAGCACTTTTCACGCTGCATTTTTGAAGGGGAAGTGTGAGAGGATTTTTAAATAGCATTTTAGAGCATTAAAACACTTNAAGTCTCTTAAGTGCTAGAGCAAAGGCACGGTGTAGAAAGATGAAATGTTTGAAGTGTAAATGTGGACTGTGTTCCCGGGGCTGTCATTGATCACTTGCTGCTACTTTTTTTTTCCCTCCTGTTTTGTCTTACCTCAGTTGGGAATTGTGATTATCATGCAAGCCACTTGGGTGAAAAAAGACTGTATTGCAGCCATAGCATCAGTTCCTAGTTGTGGTAAAGGTGTGAAAAAAGTGGTGTCTAGATATTGAGGTAACGTCTGTGAAAATGTCAACTTTACCTAAGGAATCACAGTTCTTTCAGGAATTTTCTGGTCTTGATAACTCCTTGACTCCTGATAGGTCAGTGCTATTAGTATTTTAAAAAATACTTTTCTTGATTTTGTTCATGTGTCTTTATGTAGAAGAATCTTTATGGTCAACATGTATTTCTAGATGCTGTATTAAATTGCTGGCAGAGTCTATTTTTCTATACAAACTGAACAATCTGGCCCCTTGTTTTATTTATAAAGGTTCAATGTATCTTTGCCTGCCTACATCAATCTGCAAGGGAGTGTCAGAAAGGCCCCGCATTCGCCGAGCCGTGAGTTATCAATAACTTTTCAGATGTGTTAATGAATGTGGAACAAACGCAGTTATGTGTTTAAAAAAATATGGATCCACCTCCTAAAAAAGAAAGGAAAAAAAAAGCAAGCAAAACTCTACTGCAGTAGCAGGCATGATTATGAAGGGATTGCTCTAAATTTTCAGTAGTGTAAGTATAACTAAGCAGTAAGGTTGCCCTCTAGAAAACCTATTGCTGAACTGCTTGGAAGCTGCCTTTACCCTGTGGGTTAGAGATTTTAACTGTTGTATCCCGCAGGAAAATTAACCACGTGGTGTTTTTGGAAACTTGTTTGCTTAATAATCTGAAACTTGGCCCATCTGAAAATGTTATATATTAGCATGCTATGCATAGAACTGATATGTTTAAAATCTGATTATATAATAGTAAGAAAGGCTTGACTAATAAGATACGGGTTTGGTTTTTCCCCTCTGATGTAGTTACCTCAGTAATGAATTTGGCTTCTTGAATTGTTTAATAGATTAAAAATTCTTGGTGTTTCAGGTCATGAAGCCATAAAACAAATGTTTAATATATATATCTATACTTTGAAAATACTTGATGAAATGGAAAAGGCTGCTTTCTGACTCGCTTTTGTCTTTTTTTTAATCCCAGCAGCCCTCCTTGCTTCAGTAATTCACCAGTAGGTTTTCAACAACTAGAAATCTTAACAAGTTACATTAAAAAAAATAAAAAAGATACTTTCTGAGAGAAATTAAGGTGTTTTATCATGCCTGTATCTTAACAAGAGAGCTAGAACTGATCTCTCTCTCCTGAATCTCAAATGGTGTCAATTGTTATGACTCGAAGGAAAACATACCCCCACCCTCATCCCCAAAATACCAGCTGGTTGCTTTTGTTCGGAAGACTTTAGGTCTTGCTCCAAGATGGGATTATTTAAACTTGCAATTGGACCTCCAGAGTGTGGGTGGGTTGATGCTTCTGCTGATGCAGGAACTACAACCTGCCATGATGAAGGTATAATTAAGATGTTCCCAGCCCAACAAACAGCATGTAGAGAAGAAAAATAAAAAAGGCTTTATGACATGGAGATATGCAAACACCTATAAAAGTAATTTTGCATATAGGCTATGTTCATATGTTTGACTGACTTTTTTCAGGTTTGTAAGCTTTTAAAATTCTTCTGCCAACTCTATGCCACTCCCATCAGAAATAAAAGGGTGCATTGCATCCAAGAGCAAAATCGTAAAATGAGTATCAGGTGGGATTCAGTGAAGACTCAGTGTGTATCATTTTGTGTTTATGAGGCTGCTTTTATATGCTAATTGTTGCATAAAAATACATCACTCTTTCATGCAAAATCTGAGTAGAACATTATATAGCTCTTTTAACAAATGCTATTTTAGCAAAGTGTTTTTAAGCTAATGCTGTCTTTCTGGTTTCAAGCACTTTTCACGCTGCATTTTTGAAGGGGAAGTGTGAGAGGATTTTTAAATAGCATTTTAGAGCATTAAAACACTTATTTGTGTTTTTGATGTTACGTTGCAAAGAAGCATACAGTGTTTTAAGTTCTAGTTTCCATAGACCTTCAGTATGTGACAGGACAATGTTAACGCTTTGCATGTGACCTGCAGAACTGGCTGGATTCCCCAGATTGCTAACCTGGAATGTGATCATTTCTATATTGCAGGTGACACGACTCGTCAACGAATCAAATTCAGTGATGAAAGAGTGTGCAAGAGCCACCTTCTCAACTGCTGTCCTCATGATGTGCTCTCTGGAACTGTATGTACCTATATCTTGTGTTTTATTTAGATAAGAATGAAGAAATTATTTCATCTTTGTAGTATATCTTCTGATTTCATGGTTTTCTCTCTAGTTTAGAGGAACTTTTTTAATAACCAGTTCATGCATTATGAATTTAATTTTTAGAAGTTTGTTCTACACAGTAATTATTACAAATTGAACACTTTGCTGTAACAAAATGAATTGTGCTATATCAAAGTGGTAGGAAAAAGGAAATATAATATCCGCATGAATTATAAAGTTACTTTCTCACTTCAATGTAAAGTTTTAATGAAATATCCTACACAAATATTTTATAGGGAAAAGAGGTTCTTTTGCTTCAGAAACAGTTTATTGAAAGCAGTTGAAAGTTCATATAATTACATTTCTAGAAACTGAGACATTTAACCATGGTAGTGACACATTTTACACTGGTCAGTTAGTGTGCCATTTCTGCAAATTCTAAGGCAAGCTGAAAAATCTTCACTTATGGCCTATTAGTAACATGCTTGACTTGGATTTTTGTGTCATCTGTAGTAGAGGTTCTTTGGAGTATAGCAAACAAGGGCTTAGTCGCCAGTCATCTTTGTCAGTGTGTGTGCTTTGCCATGTGGAGCCAGATTAAGGCAGCTTTGTGAGACAGGTGAGTTACATGGCTTTGATTATTTAACCTAATGTTCCATGGTGTTAAAATAACACCAGGAGGGAGCTGTAGGGTGATGATACAGAGTCCCATGTGCCTACAATTCTTCATGCTGAATTTGAGTAGCTTTGCTTTTTCACATTGGCACATGTTCTTACCTTGTGGCAGAGGGGGAGATAAGTACTGGAAAACCTGTCTTAAGGACTGTCTGTCTGAGGCATTTTTGCTTCTCTGTGCTGTGTAATGCCAAATGGCTAACTTGAGTGGAGTCTGATGAAATACAGAAAGAAATTAATTTGCAAAATGGAGAGCTGAAATTCACAACTTGGTAGCTGATCTACGTGTCACCTGGTCTCTAATTTGCTTTCCAAGTAGCTGTGATTTTAAATTACCATCACATTTCTCATTCATCAGAGAGCTTCAGATGTGCATGCACACGTTGATTTTGCTTGTTGTACTGATTTTGTTACTTGTACTGAGAGACCAATAGCTGCACTCTGTCCTTCCTTCTTAAGAGTCCCTGCAGAAGTAGGAACAGCTGTAATTGCTAAGAAGCATTGGAAGAAGAGGACAAATGAAAAGTAGAACTGAGCTGGAGAATTTAGCACTTAATAAAAAAAGGCAATGGAATAGAAAAGGCTCAGTTGTTTTACTGCTTTGTAAGTCACAGAATCACACAATCAC
>VYZU01031432.1:5897-177578 GCA_013401355.1 Ceyx cyanopectus
GCCGCCGCCCGGCGGGGCCGCTCCGCCCCTCGGCGCCCGCCGAGCGCCCGTCCCGCCCCGCCCGGCGCGGGGATGGGAGGGGATGGGAGAGGAGGGGGCGGACGGGGCGGGTTCTGCCCCCAGACTCCCCCCACCCCCGCAGCTAAAGTTTGCGGTGCGTCCCGAAAGCGACGGCGACCGCTTGTCCCATGGGGTGGGAGGGGACCCGGGGACCCGCCCCGAAGGTGCCCCTTTTGCTTTTTGTTGTCGCTTGCCCTGCGCGAACGCGCCGCGTCCCCTCCCCTCCTTTGCGCGCACCGGCGCGGTGTGGCAGGGGACGGGGCGAGTAGGGGCAGGCGGGTGGTTTTTACCCGAAAGGACAAAAATCGTAATAAAATAAGACAAAGCTACGTACTGTTTGCGATGGCGGTGATTGTACCTTTCCCTCTCTTGCCAGGTGGGTGCAATAAAGCGGATTTTTGGAGCTGGAAAACACTTTGTCAGAAAGATGGTGAATAAACTAATCACACCTATCTCTATTACTATTAATTCCCGTTTTAGTAACAATCGTTGGTTGCACTACTATAAATACTGACCGCCATAACCGCACCAGTCTTACCACGACTCTAAATCTCGCTGGAGTTTGAACTGACAGGATTTATTTCAGCAGAAAGTGCACAAGGGGCTCTGCTGCTGAGGCACTTGGGTGCATCTCTGCAACACTCACACCCACTTCGAGCAACCTGCTACGGGCATACCCAGAGAGTCTGTTCTGGAAAGAAAAACACCTGCAGTTTCTATCCAGAAAGGCAGAGCAAAGTGTATGAAAGTTGGTAAGAAGGAAAAAGGGACTGGCTGGACCAAAGAAAAATAACCCCCAAGAGGTCCATTTCCCATATCCCTCTTTATCTGTACGTCCAGCTCCAGCCCTGGAGAGGAGAGGCCAGGGGTTAGGTGAGGCCAGCCTGGCAGACAGCCTCCAAATCCAAGCATAATTCTTTCGAACTGGAAAGTTGCTGAAAAATCAGAATATGTGGTGATCTATGCACCGCCGAACTGGAGAGGGGAGCAGTGGATTTATAATGCAGCAGCCAGAAGAAGCACAGATGTGTTGCGCGCGAGAGAGACTAATTGCTTACATATTTAAAACAGCATCTTTAGTCTGAATGGGAGGCACCATTAAGCAAAACAGAGCTATTAACTGGGGCCACTTGGAAAGCTGCCATTTTCACTTCTGCGCACGGCTGTTTGCAGCAATAAAAGGTACGTTGCTCAGGGCGTGATGCGCTCTCACTGTTGTGTGATTCCTGCCGAGGATGCCAAGGTACTTTGCCACAGGGAAAGCGTGTCCATCCGTACCGATGGGGATGCAAACCACCAGGTCTGTGCCCAGGAAGGTGTGCTCAGAGGGACCCTTTTCTCTTTATCTGGTTTAAATGGTGTAAGGAGCACGTTACAGCCAAGGTGCTGTCCTGGGGATTCGGAAACTTTTGTAAAAAGAGGAGACAAACAAATCACCGTTACATTTATAGGTAAAAAATACAACATAGGTGAGTCTGGTACAATTACACCATAGTATATATGACAAATTTACAGTCCCATATAAAGCTTTTATAATAGAACATATTCAGGCCCCTGGGGAAAAAAGTCATTTTAGATGGTGTAAGCAGCCCCATAATTTACCTTCTGAATAAATCTGAGAAAAGCCTCATTTTCCTTCTGTTTTATTCTTCTTCAACTCCTTTTGCTCACCCTATTGTGGAGTTTTACAGCAGTATGACTGGCCTGAGGATGAGGAACCAGGTTTTGAGGTGACCTTGCTGGTGCAGGGACTGACACTGGAGATTCCCAAGATGCAGCAGGGCAGAGCACCAGTCCCCTGTGATTCGGGAGCACTGGTTTCCTATCCTACCCATCCTCGAGAGTACAGATGGAGATATCTACTCCAGCATCTTTTCAGCTTCATCCCAGGTGGTGTTGCAGCTTCTTTTGTCTGATCTTTCTGTTTCAGTTGCCAGTCACAGCAGTGATGTGCAAGAACAGCAGTCTCGATGGAGGTTGAGCGATAAGTGGGGGGAATTGTTCAGTATGTGGCAGGAGTTTGTTTGCTTGGATGAGGACTCTCAGAGGGACAGGTTTGTCCTGTCTGCTGAGATGATGCTTCTGCTGAGTAGCTTGTCTTAAAAGACATGCTATGATTTGACTCTGCTCCTGCATAAGTCAATGGAAATGCTGCTATTAACTGAAATGTAAAAAATCTCTCCTTGCAGGGTGAGCTGAGAGTTAAGCTTGATGCCCTTGACTGGAGAGCTCCACTACTAGGAGCTTGCACAAAGAGCTCTATGAATCCTGTACTTGGTGTCATCTGTTGCTTTATTCCTCTGAAAGATGTAGGTCAAAGAGAAAGGTTATTCTTCAGCTGATCAGGCTTCAAACACAGGAACCAGGACCTTGAAGTACACCTGATTTTGAATGAGGAGGCAGCAAGGTACAGTGCAGCTTGCTAAATTATTTTGTAATCAATTACTGAAACTGTATAACGTCACTAAGTGTGACTGCAATGAAAACTTGCAGATCTTGTTGCACTGCTGAGGGCACGATTGGGAGTCTTATTGTAGTGATAGAAAGAATAGTAGGCACTGACTGCAGGAGAGGACTGTTTACTCTGCATTCACTCCAAGTCCATCCTTTACAGCACCCTGACGGTATCTGGGCGAGGAGGAGATAATGCATCCTCGTTCCATGCATTGCTCCTTACCCTGAAGAACTGCTAACTGCTTTGGAGCAATTGCCATAGTTCCTCAAGTATTATTCATTCTGCACATTCAATTCACTATGAATCTTCACATGATTCAGCTTAAACAGGTGCATAAATGTTGCAGGATTGGGTCCGTAAGCATCCAGAGCCTCAATTTTATGTCTCATTTGTAAGACGAGTTGCAGGAAGATGAGAGCAAACTGTTGCAAATAGACTGTTGTGGTAGAGTAATATGTCTGAAAAAGAATAAAAGGCTATTATATCTTCTAGTTCCTAATAATTTGAGGAAATAATTCTGTCTCCAGAACATTTGCAGTAAATACAATAAGGTGTACTTGAAGAAAAAAAAAAATCTTAGCATAATAGCAAAAGTAACTGCACCAGAACAACACTGCATGTTGCTGCTTTGAAGGGGGAAGAGAAAATAAATGGCATTTTTACATTTTCTTTTGACCTTTGAGAAATATCAGGAATATGTAATAGACATATTCACCAACAATAGCTCAGAGGATTCAGAGAATGAGACTTAAACACCTAGGGACATTTACAAACAACCGGCAGAGAGGCGATGAATTTAAGATGTGGGTATGAAAGGCACAGACAGAGTGCAAAACTAATACATATTTTAAATGCTTTTAATCTGTGTGAGAAGCATCATTGAGAAAGGTAGCAGCTCCTGAACAAGCAAAGGAGAGACAGAGAGGATGACCCATGAGGTCTTTGCCATGCTATGACAAACAGTAAGACCTGGTACAGCGAGAGGTCTCAGGGGACATTTCTCCATCAAATTCATAAGGCTGTAAACCTCATATAACCTTTATCATATCTGCCAGCCCAAACGAACAGAGTTTACAGCCCATTTTATACAGCTAAACCATACCCTGATGTGATGAACGGGTGTGACAAAGGAGAACCTGCATTAATCAGGGTCATGATGTTTCATTCCCTCATTATTGTCAACAAACCTGCTTCTAGGTGCTTTCTCCACTGAAACCCTTAATCCCTCCTGCAAAAGTCAGAAAACTCTCAAGGGGGGTAAATTTTCTTTTCCTCCCCAGTAAATTCATTAGCAGGAATGAAAGATGCTGATCCAGTAGGTATGATGCCCTCCATCTGTTCCTGAATGCTCTTGCTGGTGTCCGTGGAGAGGAAGGGATGGAAGAATACTACTCCAACGTGATCTCTCATGGGTGGAGAAACTGGTAATAACCAAGCAGCTTCCAGAGCTGCCAGTCTCCCCAGCTGGCTTTATTTACCCTTGGGTAAATATTTTCCAGCTGGATCCCAAAGCTCTAGGCCCATTACTAAAGTGCATTCACCTGCCTCAGGGAGAAGCTGAGAGTCTTGCTAAAGAGCTCCCAACTGCTGGACACATTATTTGGCTAAAGCAGGGGGATATGAACACAGTTCTTTTAGAGGATGCAGAATTTAGCTACATCAGGGAGGTCTGAACTTCCCCTATTGAATTGAGTGAAGGAGCATCCCTGATCCTCCTCTCTGAGCCTGTAAGGGAGAGCCTTTACTTCTTGAAGACCTCCTGACATTCTTTTTTACAGAGATTTTTGCCATTAGAAGGAGGATTCCAGGTCTATCATCTTCTTTATACTGAGAGTAGTGTAGCAGCAACAAGAAAGGGTAGAAGAAAATTAAACTCTATTAATTTCAAGCTCTGTTAGGATTTTAAGAAAATAAAATCAATAGAAAAGGATAAAAGGATGGACTCAGCAGGGGACGTGACCTTATTTTCCCACTGTCTGAAGGGGAGGTGCACACGACAGGGAGACAAAAATACATCTGTAAAACCAGATCAGTTTCTTTGATGCTGAAGAAGAGAAGTTAAAACAATTGCGTAAACTGGCATCACTTGGCTGGCATTTAGGAGAAGTGTCCTAAAAAGAGTAACACCAAAAAAATATGAACCCCAAAATCCCCAAACTAAACCCCATCCATCAGTCCTTTCTATTTCTTTTGCTTCTGCAGTAAATCGCAAAAATGGTGTGATCCATGCAACATTTCATCAAATATGACTTGCCATTGTCAGAGCAAAATGTTTGATATAAAGCAAGAATGATCTTTCTTTCTTTTTGGTCAGGTAAGCTGGTTTGGATTAATAAAAATGCCACATTCACAATGATATTGATAATTTGCATGTGAAAAGCCTTCCAACCTTGTAATGAAAACAATTTTTCGGTTTTGCCACCAGTAGTCACAAGAGATAAGGTCTGCTGTCCTCCTCCTCACAATTAACCACGCACACACAGAAAGGGGAAAAAGCAGAAAAAAAAGGGAAAAGGTAGAATATGTGTGACAATTGCAAATTGCCTGTTCTCTGAACCTGATGCTAAGGTATTGATATTTCCCGCTGCAGCTGCCTGGCTGGCACCATTTCACTGCCTGGCAGGGTGTGCCTGCCAAGCTGGGCACCTCCAGGTTGGGAAGGCAGAGCTGAGTACGTGTTTGTTTGAAGCTTTTATAGCATATTAATGGCATCTGGGAAAAAGAAAACAAAAAAAAATCCCCAACAAATAAGTTTGCACACACACACACACATCCCCCCCGCCGGTTTGTGGTTAGCAAGCCACTGGGTGGCAGTGCTGTGTGTGCACATGTGTATATATAAACACACCTGATGGGGGGACACCCTCTTTATGGGGAGGTGTCTCAAACCTGGGTATGTTTTGTTCATCCTTGATACGCTGAAGGCCACTGCAGTGCCCAAGGCAGAAAGCAGAAGAAAGGGCTGGAGGATACATCAGCTATGAAGAGCGTAGATGATTTCTTGTGTTTCCACCTACCTGGGTGAAATTGCAGCCAGGAGGAGTGAGTGCCTGAAGGTCAATCCCAGTGTTGGCACTCTAGGCTGATCCAAACTGGCCCAGCCTTGCTTGCAAACCTGCATTTGCAATATTTGTCTAGCATGGTCATCAGAGGCACAAAGAAGCCCTTTGCTGATAGTCCTGAAACAGCAACAGCACAATACCTGCCCTGTTCCCTGCCTCTCCCTTAATCTGCACATCACCTTTGTTCTTCCCACCCCACAGAGAAATCATGAACCCAGCAAGGCCATGTTTTCAGTGACTCAGAACATGCACATGTGCTCAGTGCATATGATACACGTACGTCTCCTGCGTACCACCAGCAACGATTTGACTTTAACAAAACACCACTAATTGCAAGCAGATAAGTATTTCCCTTTTATTCTGGTAGATTTTAAGATACAGATGTCAGATGCCAAATTGAGAACTCATCAGGTTTGAGATTTTGCCTCTTAGTTCAAAGCTGCTAAGATGTGGCATTTCTTTTAGGTTTGTTTCTGCTGGACGCCTTAGTCACGTTACTTCTGTCTGCATTTCGTGGCCCTTAAAGCACAGGTCATATCTGACTCTAGCTTTGGCCTGTTTCAAGTTGGCAGGTTTGATTAATCTTGTCCTATACTTGGCAGAAACCCAATTACTCTCCACAACTGTGTGGAGGTGGTAAATCTACCTAGTTTGGATAAACAATTGTACATGTGGAATGAAGAAATAACCTCGGTATGGGCACTGGGAAGTAAGGGGAGGGTTTCTTGTAAGAGTCACTTGAGATTTCAGATTCTTTCTTCCTGGGAGAAGTCAGAGTGAAAAAAATGGCTGGAGAAGACACAAGAATAAATAAAGAAGAGGAAATCTTTGTAACTGTCCTTTGGGGCCATCCAAAACAGTGCTGCTACACACTTAAAAGTCTATAACCTTAGTGAAGAGCACACCTAAGAAAACCTCCAGGGAAGATTGTCTTGTTTTTTCCTCATCTTCATATGGCCCTCTGGAAAATTTTGATCTAAATCTTTGCAAAATATGCAGATTACAACAGCAATGAAAACAACCAAAAGGAAAAAAAAAAAATCATTAAAAAAAATCCTATGCACACATGGTCTTTTGCAAATGAGAACTTTCCTGTGAAGAAAACATGAGATTCAACAATATGTTCCATTTAGCAAAAATGACAAAATCTTAAGGGGTAGTATATAGGGTGTAACTTTTTCTTCTCTCTATCTCTTGGTAACAGCTAAAAAACTGCCGTGCAAAAGGCCTTTAATGCAAAACCTCATTTCAGCTCTAGAATGGCCCTTGATTTCTGTCTACAGTGACTGTCATTTTGCCCCTCATCAATAATAAATGCTTTTCTTTCCTCTTTTATACTAATATTTCTCATCTTTCATGTCCTCTGTGGCAGGCAGAGCTGCTGAGACAATTTCACAAGCTTCAGAACAAAGGGAATTTTGCAAGAGTAAAGTAGGGCAGAGGGATTTCCCCCTAAGAGCTCTAGCCAGAAGCTGCAAGGAGAGCAGAGTCCCTAGGTCAGCTCCTCCTCTGGGAGCAAGATTTCCAAACCTAGAGCTCACCCAAGACCTTGCCTTGGTGGTCAGCACCAAGGAAAAATCACCTATGTTTGAGCCAAAAAGCTCTTAGTGCATTGCAAACACTCCAATCCCAGTAGGAGCTGCCAGGGCAGGATATTTTCAGTATCATACTCCCCTTCTTGATCCTCAAGTTGTTGGATACATGACCCTGGATGTGTGGCACCATGCACATTAAAACCCACCCCTTTGAAAACCTGAGTTCTCATCAGTTCAGTGAGCATGTTCTTCAGGAGAGAAAACTTTAGTGAAGCTTGTGCCTAAATGTGGTTTTTGCTGTGCTCTTAGATCATTAGTGTCCTCCGTGGTGAGGAATATGAATGATGGATCTGCTGCTAGATTGCACCAGCACAGTGAGGTACCAGCAGAACTGGGAGACTGCACGTAACACTCCTGGCAGGTTTAAATGCTCTGTACAAATCTAGAAGGAGTAAGGACAGAGAAAAAGAGCCAGTGTATGGGAGAGAGACCACAGGCGTGTAACAGCCTTCCTGACCTGGTGATTTATTTATGGCATTCCTAGAGGGAAAGAAGCCATGCAAAGATCATGAGCCTGCATGCTGCAGCAAGAGCTATGCTCACGTATATTTAGCAAGCAACAATACGAGGCACAAAATCTACAGAGGCTGGGGAAATGCTTCCACTCTGTGTGAGGTTATTGAACAATTATGAGAGAATTTTCTTTGGAGGAACAAGGAAGATTTCCCCTGCTTCTTTCTATAAATAAATTACAGGAAGATTCTTGGTGTTTGCTTCCTTAAAAGCCAGAGCATTTCCACTCCCAGAGCACACTTCACCATCCAAGGGCCTCTGTGAGGAATTTTGGATGGTCTGACAGACAGGCCATCATGGGTCTGTCAGAGAAAAGGTGCTGTCCACACCCAGATGCCTGGGAGATACATTTCACAGAAAGCTGCTGTTCCCAAGGTAGGTGAACAATGAAAGGAGTGTTGCAGAGAACAGGCCTCCAATATAGCACAAAAAAAAAAAAGGCAGAATCTGTGTCAGATGAAACCAGTTGCAATGTTCATCAGCCTGATGAATACATGCATTGGCAGATAGGAACATTTATAAAGTACAGTGCTGCAAAAGGCAACTGCACAAAGATTAACTCTGAACTCACCAAAAGGCCTGATTCTGTGAGGTGCTGAGTCCCTGCAGCTTCCAATGAAAAGCTCATTACCTTGTCCACCATAAACAGACTCTGATGAAGCTTTAGACTGGAGCACACCTTGGATTTCCCCAGGATGGTGCAGTCAGCAGTGGGACCTGCAGGAGGCTGCACCATGGTGTGGGGAGAGCAAGGGAAACAGGGGGTATTTGGTAGCACTCATCAGACCTTTCACACCACAAAACATTGAGCCCTAAATGAGGACTCGTTTAGAGCTCTTGATTTGTCTTAGACCTCAAGAGAAACAGAATCTTAAACAAAAGCCTGGGCCACCCCATTTTGTTTCTGAACTTACCTTCTGCTTCAACATTGAAGATTTCAAAAGGCAGAAACTCCTGTGGCTTGAGGAGATCTGTGGAGACACAAGTCACCAAGTCTCCCATCTGCCTGTCCAGATGTGCAGAGCTGAGGGTCTGGTGCCATGAAGAAGGCTCAGAAGCATTACCATTGAGTTTACTTGCAAAGCTGGATTTAATTACGCCAGGAGTGGACTTAATGTTTGGAGTTGCATCTCAATCAAGCTTCTCTGTCATTCAGAGCCCTAGTGGAAAAAAAATAATCTCCATTTGTATATGGGAATATAATAATCAATCAAGCTTTATCACTCCTGTTTCCATTCTAGCAGCTTATAACCACATAATAAAAGCACATAATGAAAACATCATAAAAACACACAGTAAAAACACATTCACCATGCAAGTATTGCCATCTTAGTACATCCCAGATAGACATGCTGAAGAGTTCTTGAGGCTTCTGGTATGTACGAATAACCTCCATAACACCACATCACACCCACCCTTTCCACTTGAAGAGTGTTATCTATTTAAACAATGGCTAGGGAAAACTCACATAAATGTTTGGATTCAGCAGACTAAGAACATGAAAGGTGTCCAGATTTTTCCTTTCTTGGCTTTACAGAGTTGTTTAGAAAATTCCGTGAGAAAAACCTCTTCAGCTGTTTTCTGTTGTATGATACTCCTTATTGGAAAAGCCACACGAGGGGGGTGTGGGGGTGGTGGTGTTGCATTAACACTGCTTTGTGGTTTAAATCAAGGTTCACCTTCACAGACAGTCCTTTGCTTTACTTTGAAGGACACGAGCAGCTTGCTCTGCCTCCCTGCTCTGGTGTCAATTCCCTGACGCTGTTTTATATTTTTCACTTGCTCTAGCAGACCGTGGTCTGCTCTCACTGTAGATGAATCAACACCCTGAGCCTGCAACAGCACGTGGACTGGGGGATGATACTGCACTCTAACAAAAGATGCTGGTCTGTACTAGTTCTGCTTTATACCCAAACCACTCTGATGAGTCTCAGTTGCACTGAGGTGTCAGTGGCAAACTAGTAGCACTCTAGGACTCCTTTTCCCACCCCGGGTAGCAACAAATCCTTTAACTGGGGAATGTTGCTTAGGTCAAAGCCATGTGGTGCTGGCCACTGAACCTGACCACTTGTCCCTTTTCACACTTTCCAAGTTTCTCACAGTTATTTCAGTCAGTGAATCCAATTGGAGTACATCATCAATCTCTTCAGTGACTTTATCCTTCCATTCAGTAGTACCACAATCACTTCTCACTTTAATAAGAGCCTCTTGAATTCTTCTCGCTTTCAAAGATTTTGTTTTGGGTTTGAAGCAAATATTACAGTCACATTGTGAACTTAATGGCTCAGCTACAGGTTGATTTTTATTTTTTTTTTTTAAGCCACAGATGTTATTAGTAAGATCTAAGACAACTGAACCTGGTTATTTTACAGATTAAAGGCAATATTGTACCCAATTTTTTCCAGCTGCTTATTTTGTGTCTTTGGGAAGCACTTTGTACTCACATGGCTTTTCTTTTTTTTTTTTTTGCTTTCCCCATTACTTCTCTCTCCTTTGTTTGCTTGACACTTTCATGCAGAGAAAGGGGAGAAACATAAACTAGGCAAATGTGATTTGATCACAGAGCTGGTAGGGGGCAGGTACAGTCAATCACACTGCCTTGAACTCTCTCGTGTGTGACCAGCTGGAGTTTGTTTGGAGAGAGTCCCCTGAAATGCTGTAGCACAAAGATGCTGATCCAAAGCCCAGGGCCGGGGGATGCCTTTGCACTCTGAGTCAGGTGTAGTATGTAAATATCCCCCCATATCATTTGCAGATAAAGGAGAAGCTGGAGGCTGGTTTATCAACACTTGTAGATTGATTCAGCTGCAGAGCAGAATTTCCTGGCCCTGGTCCTTCTTTTACTCTCATGAAACATAAAACCACCATCAGAGGCGCTTTTTTTTTTCCCAAGTTCTCAGCCTCTTCAGAGAGACACTAAATTAACCTGAACTCTTTTGGATTCTCTTAATCTTACTTTACAAGATGCAAAGTAAACCCCTTGTCAGCAAACACACTACAGATGAAGGCAACAAAACTGCCCCCTTTACATCAGCTCTGAATTTGGTCCCTGGGATTTTAACTGTTCCTTTATCTACTGAAAAGGAATGTTAAAAAGTTTAATTGGCATGTAATGAGATAACTATAACAAGTTAATTAGTTCTCAATTAAACTGCATTTACGATACATTCTGAATATGTTGTTAGCAATTAACAACACCTAATGAACTTGCAATAGCAAACGAGCTTACAACGATAAGGAAAATAATAATAATAATAATGCTCACACGTGGCTTCATAGTGCATTAGAAGCAACAAATGATTTAATAAGTATGAGGTTAAATCACCATAACTTGTACAGCCACTGGAAGGAAAACATCCAGGAAATTTATTCTGGCACATCTAACAGGGTCTGGGAGGAAACAATTGGCTTTTAGGTCTTGTTGGGAAAAAGAATTCCCTGAGAGATGTAGGAGAATTGCAAAGAAGGGAAAGCAAAGCTGAAGGATAAGCTCAATTATTCAGTTCAGACTTATGAAAACATGATAAAGAACTATCATAACAAACAATTGGACTAAGGTGAAAATCCTGATGGATGAGGGAAAAGGGTTAAATTCTTTTCCAAGATCACTTAAGCAGGTGAGTATACCGAGAGCAATTTGTCTCTGTGCTTTGAGTTAACCTCCTGTTAATGCTTTGCACCATTATAGTGCCACACTGAATAGGCTTTAGCAGGAAAAAAAAAATCCTACAAACTAATTTACATTTTAATGAATTTTTAATTGAACCAAAATCTGTTGTTTCTGTTTAAAGATGCAGTGTTGACTTTGTGGTCTGTGCTGCTGCGAGCCAAGTGGGTTCTTAATGTGATAAAAACAATGATAACGCTAAGCTTAATTAGGTTTGAAAGCATGCCTGGTAAAGTGGCATGGAATAAACCAGTTACCTTCCTGTACTGGAGCCAAGCAGCAGGGCTGGGTAGAGCCTTGACCACTTGGCTGCCCTGAGCAAGACCCTAGAGCTGCTATTTCTTGCTCATGCAAAGCTCAACCGACGGCAGGAGTGGGGTGGGAGAGAAAAACCTGATGTCACATGCAATAGGATCACCCACCATAACTACAGCTCCATCTTCTCCTGCCATTAGACCCAGCTTTAATGACAGGCAGGACCTATGGGGGTTTCTCTAATCACTTTTCATAACAGGCTGTGTCAAAATGCCAAGTCTGGGAATTGCACTTTCCAAGGCCAGGACATGGAGACATGGGCTGTCATGCCCTTCTCCAAGAGCCTTCTCTTCTTTGGTCTCCTGGAGCAAATTTTGCCTCCAGCAAAATAAACACATCATCCCACTATGCATCCAAGCCTATCCACAGCTAGGAGACAAGAGAAAAGCCCTTGGGCAGGGATTTTGGACCAGCTGCACTTGGATTTAACCAAAAATGTTCCCTAGCATTGAGGTGGGCTCATTTGCTCCCTCTCTCTGGGTACCTGTTCCAGACACATTAAGGCATTTTGTTGTGTTTTTAATGTCTTGTATCGAGTGATCTGCCAGGTTGACCATGGCATGCACATAGCCATGAAGCACAATGAAATGGCAGCAAAGCAGCTATTTTAACACCAGTTTCTTGCACATCCTCTTCTTTCATCTTTCCTCTGGCTGCCTCTGCTCCTGAGAGGATTGCTGTGTTCATAACATGCTTAGGGTTTCACATAATTAAACCTTGGCTTTATTAGCTTTTATTTATTAGGTTATTGTTGATTTGGTTGCACAATGAGCATAAGGTGAACACACCCCTCACCTCCACAGAGAGCCTAAGTATTTGACACTTGTAACGAGCCCAAATAAAAGCACAGCTATCAAAAACAAGCTATGGCAGCAGGTTTTAAAACCTGTTAAAATCACTGTGAGCTTCTTCTTCAGTATCCTGCTGCTTCCTACCTAGTCCTGAATTTTGCAGCAATTTTCTCCACGATTGCACTGTTATGACACTTGAATTTAGATTGTGTATGAGTCACAAGCCTTCAACGCTCAACTTTGACCTTTACATTATATGCCATGTTATTTTTGACTTTTAAAAGTAAGGGCTTCCCCGACCAATTTATTTCGTATGTCTTCCCAGTGCCAGTGGGCAGTAATTTAGTTCCTGTTAGCATGGGCTGGAAACATGTCCCTTCCTAAAGAGAGCAAGTTTGTCACTAAAAACATCCTTGCATGCATAGTGGGTGCCTAACAGTTAAGACAGAGACCTTCCACTTCATCTCACACTTGAAACTCTCCTTTTTTTTCTAGTTGGAAACAACTTTCCACTGCTCCATCAATTTTTCAGCTGCTGGAGATTTTGCCATCAGAGGCATTAAACTCCAAACTCTCTTTCCCTACTTTGTTGCTGCAACTCAGCCGCTGCTCACTGGAGCTAGATCATCTGAACAGAGAGCACCACAGGCCCTCCTCGCTTTGTCTTGAGAAATTATTCCTGCTGCCCCTCCTTGCTTTGCAACAGCAGGAGCTGTCAGTNTGAATATGTTGTTAGCAATTAACAACACCTAATGAACTTGCAATAGCAAATGAGCTTACAACGATAAGGAAAATAATAATAATAATAATGCTCACACGTGGCTTCATAGTGCATTAGAAGCAACAAATGATTTAATAAGTATGAGGTTAAATCACCATAACTTGTACAGCCACTGGAAGGAAAACATCCAGGAAATTTATTCTGGCACATCTAACAGGGTCTGGGAGGAAACAATTGGCTTTTAGGTCTTGTTGGGAAAAAGAATTCCCTGAGAGATGTAGGAGAATTGCAAAGAAGGGAAAGCAAAGCTGAAGGATAAGCTCAATTATTCAGTTCAGACTTATGAAAACATGATAAAGAACTATCATAACAAACAATTGGACTAAGGTGAAAATCCTGATGGATGAGGGAAAAGGGTTAAATTCTTTTCCAAGATCACTTAAGCAGGTGAGTATACCGAGAGCAATTTGTCTCTGTGCTTTGAGTTAACCTCCTGTTAATGCTTTGCACCATTATAGTGCCACACTGAATAGGCTTTAGCAGGAAAAAAAAAATCCTACAAACTAATTTACATTTTAATGAATTTTTAATTGAACCAAAATCTGTTGTTTCTGTTTAAAGATGCAGTGTTGACTTTGTGGTCTGTGCTGCTGCGAGCCAAGTGGGTTCTTAATGTGATAAAAACAATGATAACGCTAAGCTTAATTAGGTTTGAAAGCATGCCTGGTAAAGTGGCATGGAATAAACCAGTTACCTTCCTGTACTGGAGCCAAGCAGCAGGGCTGGGTAGAGCCTTGACCACTTGGCTGCCCTGAGCAAGACCCTAGAGCTGCTATTTCTTGCTCATGCAAAGCTCAACCGACGGCAGGAGTGGGGTGGGAGAGAAAAACCTGATGTCACATGCAATAGGATCACCCACCATAACTACAGCTCCATCTTCTCCTGCCATTAGACCCAGCTTTAATGACAGGCAGGACCTATGGGGGTTTCTCTAATCACTTTTCATAACAGGCTGTGTCAAAATGCCAAGTCTGGGAATTGCACTTTCCAAGGCCAGGACATGGAGACATGGGCTGTCATGCCCTTCTCCAAGAGCCTTCTCTTCTTTGGTCTCCTGGAGCAAATTTTGCCTCCAGCAAAATAAACACATCATCCCACTATGCATCCAAGCCTATCCACAGCTAGGAGACAAGAGAAAAGCCCTTGGGCAGGGATTTTGGACCAGCTGCACTTGGATTTAACCAAAAATGTTCCCTAGCATTGAGGTGGGCTCATTTGCTCCCTCTCTCTGGGTACCTGTTCCAGACACATTAAGGCATTTTGTTGTGTTTTTAATGTCTTGTATCGAGTGATCTGCCAGGTTGACCATGGCATGCACATAGCCATGAAGCACAATGAAATGGCAGCAAAGCAGCTATTTTAACACCAGTTTCTTGCACATCCTCTTCTTTCATCTTTCCTCTGGCTGCCTCTGCTCCTGAGAGGATTGCTGTGTTCATAACATGCTTAGGGTTTCACATAATTAAACCTTGGCTTTATTAGCTTTTATTTATTAGGTTATTGTTGATTTGGTTGCACAATGAGCATAAGGTGAACACACCCCTCACCTCCACAGAGAGCCTAAGTATTTGACACTTGTAACGAGCCCAAATAAAAGCACAGCTATCAAAAACAAGCTATGGCAGCAGGTTTTAAAACCTGTTAAAATCACTGTGAGCTTCTTCTTCAGTATCCTGCTGCTTCCTACCTAGTCCTGAATTTTGCAGCAATTTTCTCCACGATTGCACTGTTATGACACTTGAATTTAGATTGTGTATGAGTCACAAGCCTTCAACGCTCAACTTTGACCTTTACATTATATGCCATGTTATTTTTGACTTTTAAAAGTAAGGGCTTCCCCGACCAATTTATTTCGTATGTCTTCCCAGTGCCAGTGGGCAGTAATTTAGTTCCTGTTAGCATGGGCTGGAAACATGTCCCTTCCTAAAGAGAGCAAGTTTGTCACTAAAAACATCCTTGCATGCATAGTGGGTGCCTAACAGTTAAGACAGAGACCTTCCACTTCATCTCACACTTGAAACTCTCCTTTTTTTTCTAGTTGGAAACAACTTTCCACTGCTCCATCAATTTTTCAGCTGCTGGAGATTTTGCCATCAGAGGCATTAAACTCCAAACTCTCTTTCCCTACTTTGTTGCTGCAACTCAGCCGCTGCTCACTGGAGCTAGATCATCTGAACAGAGAGCACCACAGGCCCTCCTCGCTTTGTCTTGAGAAATTATTCCTGCTGCCCCTCCTTGCTTTGCAACAGCAGGAGCTGTCAGTGAAGAGTGTGATAAACAAAGTGGTCCAAGAATAGCCCGTGGTCCTGACAGGGCATAATCCCAGAATAGCTGAGGCATAAGGAAGTTAATAGAGGGGGAAGGGAGTCACTGGGAAATCTGGTTTTCAATCAAGGACACCAGGACCCCCAAAGCCACACTTATCAAGAGAGGAAATATACCAGGTATAGGAGGCTTTTGCCTTTTCATGAGACACCACAGTATGGATTCACCTGCCCATGGCAGGTTATCAGGACCTCTCTAGGCAAGCAGGGTGCTGATGAGTGCTGGCTTCCAGAGAGCAGATCTGTTAGAGGTTAGTGAGTTTCCAGTGGATCATGGTTCATCTAAATTCCTTTTTTTTTTGCTTGGCTGTTAAGCATGAACAGTTCCAGAGCTAGCTGGTTGGATGCAAAGCTCCTGGGGGACAGAGACAGACCAAGGCGAGGCCTTTTTGCATGTCCTTCTGCTGCACTTGTGCAGGAGATTGTCACTCTCTATCCCATAAGAACAAGCTATCTTGAAATCCAGGAAACAGCTGCTAAATGGCAGAGATGTTTTTGCATTTATACGATGATCATTACTGGAGTGCATGAACTCAGGCTCCTGCAGATAAACTCTAAATGGGGAGGTGTGTCTGCCACCTCATTTTGCTTCTTCCTTCACAAAGGGTCTTGCAACAAATTGTGCCCTTCCTCCCCTGCCTTTCTCCTCCCATGCTGCTGCTGCGGGAAGTTAAATGTCAAGTCAATTGAACCATTTTCCATTTTGCTCTGACAGTTGCAGGCATTTGATGCAACCTGGAGCTCCTGTGGCACCAAGTGATGGACCAGACCAAGGGAGCACTGTCTACCTCTCTAATGAGCCTCAGTAGCATGGCTGGCAGGTCCTGACAAGCACTGCAGCAGAGGAGGCTTCTGTGGCCTCTATGCCATAGAGGTCACCTCCTAGTCAGTTTAGGACATAGCCTTGGAGGGATTTGTAGCTGAGGGCTGTGGCTCTGCATTTAGCTTGATCTGGGTGATACAGGTGCTCAGACTCAGACAACATTCACTTTCTTGCTTTTGGAAATAGCAACACTCAGTAAACCACTCTGGATGCCAGAGAAAATAAATGCCAGAGAGGTAAACCATCATTATTTACTGTCCAGCTCTTTGCTGTCTGGTGGATTCAGCTGTGCTGGTACCTTCCAAACCAGACCTCATTGTAAAGCCAAGAGAGAGGTGCTCAGCTAGAGGACTTTTTCAGAGCAGGCTCAGGGGTTAGTGCACCCCAAGACATAGCTTGGAGTAGTATCTGCTGCTGGCATCTGCCTATGACAGGAGGGGGGAGACGTGGAGCTGACTGTGCTTTTGATGAGTTTTCTTCTGGAGTGGGCAGAGCTGGTAATTCCATCTAGTTGCCTTTTTGCCTGTTTAGGTGCTTATGGCGCAAGACTAAAGAAAAGACGCTTTTGAAATGAAGTATCCCTCAGATATTATTTCTTTCTATAGCTCTATGTAAAAATCTTTCTACTTCTCTCCCAAAATTGAATCAGATCCATTGATCTTACACTGCAAGCTTAGCCTTTCCCTTTTCACCTGCTTCTGTTTCTGTTCCATATAGTCTGGTAATGATTTCAAGCTCCAAGAGCTCAGTTACTCCTCATAATGAGTCCACATGTATCACAAAGCCTAATTTTGGGTACCTGGATGGAAAACATTGTCAAGGTCCCATTTATGAAAATGTCTTTAGTTCTGAGAGAAGGATGATTTTGCAGTTCTATTTAGAAAAATGAGGACAACGAAGGGAATTTAGTGCAGAAGGGTCTACAAAGCACCTGTTCCATATCCTGCAGGCCACAAAACACTTTCCATCGCCCTTTACCCAACTTAATGTCTGCAGGAAAAAATGTGCCCATAATACATTGTGCCGCAGGAGGTCTCCCAGTGTCCTAAATCAGCATCAGTGAGGGTGCCAGAGCTCTGGAACAGGCTGCCCAGGGGGGGTGTGGAGTCTCCATCTCTGGAGACACTTAAGCCCCGCCTGGATCTGTTCCTGAGAGACTTGGTCTAAGTGATCCTGCTCAGGCAGGGGGGTTGGACTAGATGATCTTCTAGGTCCCTCCCAGCCCCTAATTTCTGTGATTCTGTGATTCTGTGATTCTGTGATTCTGTGATTCTGTGATTCTGTGATTCTGTGATCTCTAGGAGACAAAGGATCCTGAAAGATGGGTTTATGTGGATGCTGCCTCCTCCTCAGATGGGAACATGGACCTGGGCCTCAGTTACACTCAAGCAGGTTCTGGCATCCTTCTTCAAAGCCACCATCACCACATGTGTTGAAAGAAGCAGCACTGCTAAGCTGAAGGAAGAGAAGCTTTAATGGATTAGCAGCAATACAGCCTGAGGCTGTCGTTTCTGAAGCTGCTGCAGGAGGAATTCAGCTGCCAGCGCTATGTAACCACAAGGTCCTGGTGAATATGCAGCTGCACACCCATTTCCAACAAGGTTTAGGTCAATCATGATCATTTTGCTCCCCAGTTCCATAATGTGGTCAGGCATAGAAAAGCTGGCTTTCAAAGTATTTTGATATAATTGGCTCAAGCAGAGATCAAAAACTCCAAGGAGATTAGGAGCATGGTCTTTAAATGTGGATAGTTCCAAGCACAACAGAGCCCTGACTTTGGTTAGGTCTACTGCAAATTAATAAGTGTAAAAAAATTACATAATGGATGGAAGAACTTAAACAAACCACTTCTGCCCAAGAAGGTAGAAGTGATTTTTCTACAGCAGTTTTCAGGTTTTCACCAGGCTTCAGCTGCTTTTTGAATAATGAAGTAGATGAACAAGTGAAATACATATGCTTAAACTGTGATCCTAATTGAAATACATTATGGTCAAACAGGGCATGTTCTACACAGGCAGGGATCAGCCCGATAAAGCAACGAGCAAGATGGAAAAGTGCTTCAGAAGTGTTTAAAAGCTTTTCCCATTCGGCAGGAGTGGCTCACATTTGTGGAACATTTATTCAAGTCTTCGTTGAAAATAAATCCTTGAATGTAGCTCTGTTATTGCAGTGAGGTTGCAAAGTGGCAGTGGCCTCTTTAATCACTGTCCTATTCAAGCCCTAATCAGGGCAGTGTATGCAGGAGAGAGTGGTAGGAGCAGAGAATTCACCTCCTCAGCAGGGTGAGGTTGTGTGTGTCTCTTCTTTCTAATTAGAAGCTCTATTCAAATGTTAAACAGCAACTCCATGACTAAGGAGGATTAAAGAGAACACTTGGACATCTCGCTTCACTAATGTGGCTAAAGAGGTTTTTCCTTTTTTTTTTTTTTGGTAACAAATAGGGATGTTCTTCTCCTGGTTGGAAGTCAGTTTGTTTTCCAAGTGTATTTTGGCTTCAGCTTATCGGCAAAGACGCCACCCCTCCTCTGTGATGCTGCAGTGATGGAGTGCAGTCGTTTTACACCCAGGACCTTCTGCCTTTTGTCACCCATCTGAGTCACTAAACCTTGGTAAGAATTGCTGGTGTGCGGAGGCAGTGCCAAGGGACTCAGCCACCACAGTAGAGAGGAACTTGGGAAATACTGTAGGCAAAGATGACCTGAGAGAAGGTCACAGGAGTAAGCTGTCTGCTCCTCTGACATTAGCTTTGAGCTCTCCCCTCAGTTATTCTAGTGATTTAATGATTCTTATCCCATCTCTTCTGTCACAATATAGGCTCTTAAACTGTCCTGCTTGGATTTCTCTTTAGAGAAAGGAAGACAATAACTGGTGGGGTGAAATGAAATCAAATGAGTCTGAGCTAAATGGAAGTCATCAACAAAGGAACAATCTTATAAGTGATGGAAATGGACATAACCCTAAAACTGGAAGGGACAAGACCACTGAAGATTGTATCAGGCTGACTCCAGACCACACAGAATAAAGACAGACCACAGAGTCAATGGAAAGTTTTCCATCCAGAATTTATCTCCCCTATTCAAAGGAAAAAGGTGCTACACTACTAGAGACCTCATCCTTCCCCAACACACCCTCTCTGCATCACACACCATGCCTTGCTCAGCAATACACATCATTCCCTGTGCCTTCCCATGGCACATAATGAGGGGAAACAAAAAGTTCTCTTGTGTGTCTTCTAAGAGATGAGCTCAGCTGGCATAAAAAGAAACCATTTGTTTAATGGTCTAATATTTGAAAAAAAACAAAACAAAACTCCCTTCGAAGAGACTGTACTGGAGCTGGCTAGTCCTCCAAATACATGAAATGATTTAATTAAAGGTGACAATTTGAACAGAAATTTCAATGGATAGTGACCTCATTGTAAGTCTGAATTTCTCCATTACACAAAGTTATCAGCAGGTGAGACTGCTTCTCCCAAATCACATGTTGTAATGTGGCCAAAATCCTGACACAAAAATATTCCTCCGAACTCTGGGGCCAGGGAGAACTCCCTTCATCTGCATCTTTCAGAAAAAGTGCAATCAGTCCATTGCTAGTGGAGAATTAGGATGCTCTCTCCTGCATCCATGCATAATCCTCAGCACAGCATTCATTAAGCCATGATGATTGGCTTCTCCAGCTGAGACACAGGATGGGTTCAGCCCTGAATTGCCCTCACTATCTGCAACTATTTAACTCGGGGTGACAATACACAGATTGCTGTGGGTATTTTGAGGCTGGCTGCTCTGCAAAGCTAAACATTGACTTCAGCTGAGTTTGACAATACAGAAGTAGGCAGCAAGGATTCAGCTCTGCACCGTGTATTATATACGATTGCTTGGAGCAAAAAACTACCATTGTCTTAATTCTTCTTGGTATTGTACAGGGGGAAAAAAAAAAGGTGTCAATAATGGGCTGTGTGCTTGCAGAGTACTTCCAGACTGAATTAATTTTTGAGGTCAGTTAAAGGTTAGCACAGTTGTCAGGTATTTCTGAAAATTAGGAGTTTTCAAAGCATACAATTCCCATGTTGAGATGCAGTTAGCAGTCAATATTTAGTCTGAATCTTCAAATACCAGCTGGGCCTTCAGCCTACCTTTACATGTCACATTTCTAGACATTCATATCTCAGCCACCACCACTAAAAGAGTGACTCTTTGAACTGGAGTCCTGTCCTATCTAATGGAAATAAACTGCAATCTTGAGAGGCATATCTATGCCAGGTTTGATGTATCCAGTATGGACAACAATGACAGAGGAGGTCTGAAGGAACAGACAGTTGTGTAAGCTATACAAACTTAGGGTCTACTGACTTGTGGTAACACCCACATCCCTCCACTGTCACTGCTGCACAAGGCAGATGAAGTGTGGCTATATCACCCTACCCACATGGTGATCAAGCCACACAGAAAAATCAAGGAGAATGGGGAATTGTAGAATCATAGCAAACTGTGCCAGAGGGAAGGTGAATAAGACATAATTATTCACTGTTCTTACAGCAAAAGAATATGGGACCATAGAATGAAATTCTCAAATTGCAGAGTTAGGCAAAGAAAAAATTATTTTTGCACACATATTTGAATTGTTGAATATATTACCCCAGGATTACATGAAGGCTAAAAATATTCATGGCCACAAAAACCTGTCAAGAGCCATTATAAATAGAGATAAACATTGCCCAAAGAAGTGCATACACTACTATTGCCTAAAGGTGAAAGGACACAGAGGTTTCCTCTCTTCCTATGCTAAAAGCTTCTGCTGCTCCTCACTGTTACAGAGGCCAGAACAAAGCAAATCCTTGCTGCAGCTGAGTACAATCATCCTTTTTTACCTACATATATAAAAAAATAAGACCTTCTGGTCACGGACATGTCCTTTCTGAGAAAGTTCAGGATCTCTGGTTACCATTTCAACATACTTTGGAAACCAATCAAAATTAGTTGGCCGATTACAATTCATCCCCAGAGTTCCTCCATAGCCTAATGGATTACCATGACTCCTAAAGGTCATTTCTTCCCACCAGAGCACTCCCAGGATAGATGAGCCACATGTTAGCAATGCCACCCATGTCCTCGTGCTCTCAGGATAGCATTGAGTGCTTCTCCTCACACTCAGGGTCTTGTTTCCTCTATCCCTCTGTGTGAGCCAGCAGACTGAGAGGAGCCTGTCTCAGCTCCCCAGCTGCCCGGGTCTACAACATTTTACTGCTGTCTCTGTGGCTGTGTCTATACAGCATAATTCAGTGCTCTGCAGAGCTGTATCAGCCAGCTCTGAGTCAGGCAGCATCTGCACTATTGGCATCTGAGCTGCATGCACGTGGAGCCTCCTGGAAGTTTACATATATTATTTTTCCCCTGCAAGGCTCCTTTGGTGCCTCTTACACCTTTGCACCTTGGAGACACACCTTGGCTTAATTTTAATTGCATGGTGATGAGCTCTAACATCCCCTTTGCTCATTGCTGATACTCTAAAAGACAAAAGTCTGCAAAGAACAACCATGTCAGGCTGTGCCATCTCGACACATCTTGCACTCACAACCAGCCTTAAGGAGGTGAGGAGGAAAACTGGCAGGATTAACAATGCTCCAGAAGCACAGACTTACAGTTTCAGTTGTTAGCACAGCACCATCAAATTCAAGGGTGATGCTTAGCAGAGCAAACGGCACGTCCCTCATGGTTTCTGTGTGCACAGCCACCTCCTCAGAAGCCTGCAAGAACTGTGCCAGCCTGTCTAGTACCATGTAGGTCCCAGGTGGCCCAGCAGGAGCTTTCTGGTCACTTCAGAAACCCATGCTTGGAGACATTTTGTCTGCAGCATAGCTGAGTCATGTCTTGGAGCAGCCTCAGGTCTTTCCTTATGCTCACTGTAGTATCACCATTCCAAGAGCTTGGCCTCCTGTGGGCAGGGGTGAAATACTCTCACTAACGAGCTGGCTCCTCTTAGCTAAACTGAGATCAGCTGGTACCACTTATCTAGAGACATCCAGTAGGTACCACTGCACTGGCACTGTACTTAAGATCTTAGGAGAAAGACTGGGGAAGGATAAATTCCCTGTCTCTATGTCTTTCACTTAATGAAAATCTGGCTTTGCATCAGATCCCTTCTATATGTTTAACTATTGTACACATTTTTCTGGCAATAAAATCCCCTTAAAGAATTTAAAATTAAAAAATCACAGAGCTACAAAACACTGAGATTTCAATCAGAAATCATTACACTTCCCACATGCTTAGAAATATATTCATATCCTTCTTGTTTGCTTCTTTCACCTAGCAGTATCTCTCCAGAGGAATTATTCCAACCTCACCTATTTCTTGGCTTGCAAAGAGATAAAAATCTTGATTGATGATCACAGGCAGATGTGATGAAAGCATCCCAATCAGACGTACAACACTGTTGCCTGAGTAATGGTTTTCCCACCCCCACGGGAGGAAGCACTTACCTGGTGCTGAGCTTGCTCTTTGAGCAGGCAAAATTCTGCACCATCACATCTCCATAAACAGCCACAAGTTCACTTCATAGGGCAAGAAGGCAACAAATAGATAAACTCAAAGTACATCTCTGCCCTTGTTTTCACTCCTGTTAACATCCAGGTGTGAACATTAGTCTGTTGCTGCCGGTCATTTGTTTTAAGATTGTATTTGGCTCGACAGGGAGTCTAGACAGAGGAGTACTCTGTTAATCTGACAAGTTCCATTGCTCTTCCATCTGTCGAGCAAATCTTGGATGAGCTGGTGCCTCAAAGGTGTAGCTCAGTCCTGCAGGGAGGCTGGGGTAGGGGTTTTACTGCAGAGCAGCCTGGAGGAAAGGTCCTGGCTGAGCATGCCAGGTCTCCTCTGCAAGAAGGGAAGGAAGGTGCTCATCTGGAGAAGGGCTGAGACCTCTTAGGGTGTCATGACCACAAAACCTTTTTCCAAATTATGAGTTAAAGGAGTAGCTGATAAGCTGCTAAGGTCAGTGTGAATGAGCAGGTTTGTAGCTTTTTAGGTCAACAAGACTTTTCTTTACATACAATATAAAGGATATTTCTGTGTAAGGCACTAGATCCTGCCTCAGCCTGAGTTTGAACCCTGGTGGGACCCAAGCCGGATCCCTTTGCTGCTTGCAAAAATCAGCAGCATCTTACTGATGTGTCTTCCAAGATGCTGTAATTCTCCCTCCTAGGCTTTTCTGTGTCACCCAAAGGCACTCTCTTAGTGCATCTTCTTTGACAAATGTAGGTAACTTCTGCCATAGAAAGGTCACCATGTAGCTGCTTTCCTCTAAAAACTTCCATTGCTGTATCCACAGACAGGCTCTGAGAAGACACCTGCTAACACAAACCCTTTTAGGGGTCACAAGGGATTCTGGACCCCCATTCTGCAGTCACAGTTGGGAATCAGGCAGCCTACCACGTAGAGCAGTCCAACTTTAGTACCAGGCTCCTCATACTGATTCAGTAGTTCTTACAGCAGCAAAAATCAGCCACAGAAAGACAGGAAGGCCAGGTTCATTTTAGATAAGGTAACCGTGAAAAAAATGACAGTGTGACAGACAACTGCATGAGGGAGGGCTCTCTCCATGGTTAAGGCTCTACTGACAAAATGATGCAACTTCCAAGTAAGACCTTCTCAGTCAGCTCCAGAACTTCAGCAGCTGGTGTTTCTCATATGATAGTTTCCAGGTGGGATTCTTCTCCAAAGAGAAGAAGACAGGGAGTGAAATTTATGAGAGATGTGGCTATTTTGGCATAGAGAGCCCTGGAAGCCCTGGAAGTAAGGATGAATGTGCCTGTGGCACTGCACAGTCTGATTTGGGTTTCTAATTTGCTTTGTTGCAAGATGCTGAGTGCTCACTCAGTGGGGTCAGGAACATCTACAAGCTCTGTCTTCCCACTCTAGTTCTCCCTACTATGCACACATATGCTTAAAATTGTCATCAAATTGCCAAAAACTTGCTTCTGAGGAATAGTAGCTATTCCAAATGCTTGTACGTTGCACAAGGCAGGGTGCACCAGCTTTCTCCAGCTGCTGAAACCGAAGGGCAGCCTGCAACAACTCCTGTGCATTGAGTCGGGCATAATGCTGGGTGAGCAGCCCACAGCTCTTCCCAATGATGCTCCTGGCTTGCCTTAGCCCTGGTCATCCCTTTGCCACATGGTGTCCAGAGCTGCTGCACATGTGCACCCCTGAGGGTAGAAAAGCAAAAGGGACTGGGGAGGCAGCTCCAGATAAAGACTTTTGGCTGCAGCTCTGAACGCTCCTCTGCCGATGAAATATTTATGATGACATGTTGCCTAGCAATGACCAGATTGCCCTGAACAGGCAGGAGATAGAATGTACTATGGGATGTGGGAACCAGGGGGAGACTGTGAAGGGGGAGGGAAAAAAAAAAAATCAAAGCAAAACCAACTCCAAATAGCCACTGACTTTACTGGGCTTAGAACATTTTACTAGGAAGAGATGAAAAAATAGATTTTGTTCAGTGAAACGTTGGATTGTTCAGACTAATTTCACCAGCTAGGTGGAAGGCTTACTGGGATAAAAGCAGGCAGTCAGGAAGCTCTTAGCTGCTATGTAGCAAAATGGTTTATTTTTGTCACTGCTTGGCGATGTGTGTCCGGACAGTACCGTTCTGTGGTGTTTTCTTCCCTCTTGTTGTCAATGTGCCAAAGCTAATTAAAGCGAGCTGGGTCTATCTGTGAAGTGGGATTTACTGAAACAAACTAATCAGGAAGGCAAAAATAGCATGGTTTGTTGCTTTTTTTTTTTTTTTTTTTTTATAATTTGGAGGGAATTGGTTGGCTCAGAAAAGAGGATGGAGGAGAGAACTGACATTGGATGTCGTCTGTTTTGCCATCTGATGCTCCTCATTCATCTGGGTGTATATTCACAGCACTTTCAGGTTGTTTTTGTTTTTCACCTCCTAGATTTAACCCCGTTTCCAACAGGCTGAAGAACCAACAGGTGAGTGAGTTAGCATGGCTAGAAAACAACTGCTTCAAAAAAGCTGCCACGACATTTGCTTTTTGATGGCCCCCCATATAGAAGAGGGGAAAAGGGGAAAGAGAGAAGTTCTTTTTCTTTGAAAAGAGATTATCTTGTGACTTCATTCACAGCATTTGTTTGCTGGAGCCTCTGCAGAGGCCAGCTGTTTATAGATGGGCTGCATGAGCCTTCTCATTCAATTTATCACCAGTCTTGCACAAAATGATTCTGCTGCTTTTGCAGGGGCAGAGTCAATCTAACTATCTCACATATCTAGAGAAGTCCTGATTACTTCACCATCCATGGCCTGGCCTTCTTTATTCTTCAAATAGCCCTGTGGGGAAGAGATGGCTGCTACCTCCATTTTACAGATTCATAGAGAAGTAGTGCTTAAAGCCAGAAAGGAACTTTTCATCACCAACCTAACACAGACCTGGACATTTCCTCACTTACTTCAATTCTTTATTCATGACTGATGCTTTCCTTCCCCAAGGTACCCCATCCCACCACCAAGTGATGGAAACTGCTGGAATTTGTCCATTTTGGTTAACCTCCTGGAAAACTATATTTAAGCTCAATGCAAGTATGAGTTCTCCAAGCTGGATGACTGAGGCATAATAATCCTGGAACCATGATCTTCAAAAGCAACTAGGCTCTTCCTTTTACTTTGGGATTCAAGGGGCTTTAAGGACCTAAAAATTTTGAGGACCTGAGTATGCTCTGGGATCCTAATAAATCAAAACAGGGCTTCTGGGTCAGAAATGCCACACTGAGCTCACCTTTCCAACCCTCAAGCTCTTTGAGCGTTTCCTTTCAAAAGTTTTCACAATCCTAAAGGACTCAGTCAAGCTAGGGGCTGTTTGTAATAGCCACAACCTTGGTTTATTGGTTGTTGATTTTTTTTTTTTCCCCAAAACATTTCGAATTAATCCCCAGAGGCTGTAATGGAGACTAGAATATGGTTAAAGTCCAGTCTCAGAAGATATTGATAAACCAAGGAGAGCTCACAGAAGGGGAGTGAAAAATATTCAGGTCTGGAAGGGGTGATTAATAGTGACAGATGAGGCAGAGCTACTCTTGTTGGCTAAATGATGACTAAGCAAGAAGGTGCAATAGAAAATCTATTTGAAAGAGTCTAAAATATGAAAGACAAAGACAGAGCACTTCAGGTAGGTGCACAGCACTGTGCCAGGGCAAAGTGGGGGCCCACTGGCAGAATTACCTTCTCGGCAGAAAGGTTGTGGTAAGCTGAAAAATGGTCTCCATAGGGTTCAGAGATACTTATGTGTCATATTCACTTTAATTTGTCTGGAAACAAAACAACATATGAAAAACTAAATGCATAGGAGGGACTTTTCCTGGCCAGACCAGGATAAGTGCTGTGGGATGGTGTTTTCCCTCCCCACATTTCAGCGCACTCATGGGCTCTGCTCCCAGCAGACTCCTTTGAGCTTTTTGCCAACACCTTGAATTTCTGCACTGCTCTGCATTCATGGAAGCTTCATGGAAGCTTTTTCAGCTTTGTCATTTTGACAGGCCAATTCGATGACATTTTCTTCTCTGCTGGGTTTGCCAGGCAGAGGTGACATGCACTAGTCGTACTCCCAGCACTGTCCCTCCTGGGTCCTTTTGTTCTTCCACAAAGCAATCCCTGGGCACCTGCCTGGGCTGCAACAATGCTGCCAACCTTGCAGCTTTCCCCCCAGCTTTTGTTAAGAGCAGATGTTTAGCTGGGCCCCTCAGGGACATTCACTTGACTGCTTGTGTGGTGGAAAGAAGTCCTTTTCTCTAAGGTGGGTGATGACTGTGGAGCTGTACAAGGCACTGGGGTGTTTGTGCCACCCTCTCGCAGCAGCTCTGGGGACAAAGTTACCTCATCACCTCCCAACTCTTATTTAGAATCAGAGTGGGAGAACTAATTGCTGCCTTCTTTAGTAGATAAACCAAGGCTGCTTAACCTCTGATGACTGAATAGATCTGGGAAATTAAATGAACAATATTAAAGACAACAAATTATATGGTTAAAAAAAAAAAGGCAGAACATGATAACAAGTCCATTCAGCTGCTAAAATTGAGGTGCAGGGTCGCAGAACACCACCATCTTTCCTCCATCCAAATAAAAGTCTGTCCATCAGAACAGTTCAGGGGTGGGGTGATCAGATATGGCACATCTGTGTCAGGAGTCAGGATCATCAATTACAATTGAGGGGCTGTCACTGGGGAGATATTCCCCTTGGCACAGAATCAGATAAATGCAGAGTCAAACCCCTGCCCTTCAGGAGATTTCAAAAGCCCTCACTTCTTACCCGATGCTATCACTTTTATTAGCAGCTGGAAGTGCAAGATGCAGTGAGGAAGCTCCCCAGCTCCCCTGGGTTCAGTGCCTGGCTTTGCCAGTGATTTGCTGGATGCCCTTGGAAAAGCCAATTAAGTTTTTGATGCCTCGGATTTCTCAGTTGTACAATCCAGAGCTGTTCGTGAGCATAATTAACTCATAATCTGACCGCCGTTTCAGGCGTGTGGTTTGTAAGAGGAAGGCATGATTATTTCAAAAATCAGGTATTGAAAGTATTAATAGACTTCTAAGGCCTGAAGCAATGACTGTGCTAATTTATTTATACAGCATTTGTTAACCAGACCGCAGAACCTCCTCCAGCAGTATCTAGACTGCAGGCATGCCTATAAGTCCTCCCTGTGCTACTGCACACCCTCTAAAGAGATGTTAAACCTTGATTTAAAGATCTCAAGTGACAGAAACTTCATCACATCTGTAGGTCAGCTGTTGAAAGGCTTATTTACCTACACTGCTAAAGTATACCATATTGCTAGTCTGAGTGTATCCAGGATCAGCTCCCACTGTGAGAAGATTAAAGAGCCGTAAATGTGAGCAATCTCTAACCCAAGTGGAAAGCTGCAGACGGTGACTGAGTGAGCTCTTTGCATTCTGGTGGATAAACTGAATAGATTAGGGTTTAAGCCTCTCAAAATAAAGCAGGTTTTCGAGATCTTAAATCATTCCTGGAGCAGTCTCAATTTTTTTCCAGCATCTATCTTTGAGATTTAGATGCCCAAACTGAAGAAAGTACCAAAACTGATCTCGCTAACATTGCATTTAGATGTAACATCTCTGCACTACTTATAATCTCTTTCCTTATTCATTCACGGCTCATATTTGTGCTCTTAGCTACAGCTTTATGATGGTAGTTCATGTTTGAGTGGTTTTCTACTGTGATGCTCTATTTCTATTTTAACAGTTTCTGAATATCTGTTTACAACCTGATCAATGTTTAGACATAAGGGTAGGATGAGTAATGTGATATTTTAATCAAAATAACTTAGCAAGTGTCCAAAAGTCAGTCTTAGTTAGAGAAGTGGAGTTAAATTCACAGTTGGAGTTGTTCAACCAAGACTTGAAAGGACACTGTAGATGGAGACTGGAATTAACTTTCAAGGTGGGGTTGGCCACTGAAGCACAGAAAACCTGGCACTAAGCTTATGAAATGTTTTTTTCTTTTTTTCTTCTCTTTCTTCACTGTGGCTTTGAGCTAAAACCAGCTAAGGGAATTACACAGGATTAGATGTTGCAGACGTTTATTCTAAATTTTTATTGCTGAAACAGGAAGGTAAGGAGGACCCCTGAGCTGAGACAGTAGACCAAAATAAAGCCAGGAGCAAATGAGCTTGGGGTACTCATATACAAGAGAAGATAGACAAGGAGAACTGAATTTTACCTGTGTGTTTGTGTTACATCTATTATTTGCTGGCACCTTATGCAGAAACAAAGTCTTTGCAATACCTTTATGCATTGCTGTGGGACCACAAATGACCTCATGTACATCCAGGTAGGACCCATCTCAAGTACATGGCTGTAGGGGCACAACACAAGAAATTATCAAAATAAAATATCTTTGAGTGACCAGGCTATAGAAGTAAATCAGACACAAAACATGTCCGTTAAAAATTAATTTCAAAATAACCCCTACTGCTTCAACCTAATAAAGGAACTATGGCTCTCAGATGTGCCCTCTTGCAGGGAAGAAGGAGGATGTGGTTTTCACAGGGAGTTGTTGGAGCTGTCTCTGAGGCCACCTACACCTTTTTTTGCTGCTCCTCTACTTGATCTGGTTCCCTATGTTTCTGTTGCTTAGTGTCCTCCACCCCTGGTTTGTGAGAAGTAGCCCAAGAGTTAACACCAGAGTGCAAAGCCCTGGCAGGTCCTGGGTACAGGTCTATAAAATGCTGATGCTCTTGCATTTCTTCTGTCGGTCACAGAGCAATTAGCTGGAGTCTGACCAGAGCAGAGAAGGCTCTAGGGCTTGGCAAGAGGAGCCTTCCTCTGCCAGTCTTTGTCGAGCAGCTGGCACAAGTCCTCTGCTTCCAACACAGCCCTGCTGAAACCTGACTTAAAACAAATTAATTCCCTGACAAGTACTGCAAGTGCTCCTAGCTAAGATAACCCCGTGGACTGCAGTTGTCCAAAAGCCCTCACCTCATCCCTGCCAAGAAAAGCTGGTGATTGCTATTCTAGAGCAGCTTACACAGACACAGGATGGCACAAACCTCCCAGGAGTGTCCCTCTGCAAAGCTGTCATCCATGGAGGGAGACAGAAATCAGAACGAGGAATGCAAAGAAGTTGGAGGACTGTGGAAGATCAAGGAATGGTCTCAGGGAAAAAGCTCTGTGGGAAGTGAAGGGTATTGACAAGTAGGAAATACCCACTAAATAAATGGGAAGCTGTATCAAGGAGAAAAAAGAAAGCCAGGACCAGTTTTAATATAATAATGAGGGGGAAAAAAATGAGAGGGGGTAGAGACACCTGCAGAGAAACTGAGTTGAAACCTGCTTGCTTACTTGAACTAAACCCAAGGCTGGCTATTTCCAATTAATAAACCCAAGTTAAGAACTCAATTTTCTTGCAAACTGGATATATCCTGCTAAGTGTAACAGACAGTGAAGAAAGATAGTGGGCAGAAGTTAAAAAACCAACAGGTAACATAAAATGAGTGTGAGGTGTCAGAAAAATATACTAGAGGCTATACTAAGAAGCAACACCTTTGAGGGGAATGAAAATGAAATTATGGGAACAGAGAAGAGATGAGAATTATCCAAACCAAAGTGATGACTGAGAATCGGGAACTGGGAAACCAGTGGGAAGGGAAGCTGAAGGAATGGGGACAAAATCCTGTATGACAATAGTGAAGGAAAGGGCGACTGCCAGCAAAGGGGGATGGGGGAAGGGTTTGAAGGGCAATAGGGAAGAGCAAGTTCCTCAGCAAAATCCTGTGCTGAAAAATCATGATCAATCACATAATGAAACGTTTTGGCCTCTGGGAAAATCTCTGAGGAGCTTCATACAGCACATCCAGCTGCTGCATCGAGATCGACAAATGTCATCTTCTCAGAGCCTCTGTGTCACTGTGCTTGGAGCTGGGTGATGGGAGGAGGCAGTGCCATGATTTACAATGTCATATATTAACAGGATCAAATTATGGCTCTGTGGTTATTGGGGTATATGGTGGAGTATGTTTTACTCCTGGCAATAAATGTAGCACTTGCCTTGGGATGTCAATCAATAAAATATATACCCTAATTGCTATCGATTTATTCATTCATTGCAATATTGCACAATGAAAACCAACACTCCTGCATTGTCACAGCAGCAGAGCTCTTGCAAAACCCATTTGGCACAGCAAAACTTGGGACTTCATATGGGGACAAACCTCTGTGAAACTCCCAGAGACTTCAACTCTCCACTGGAGTACCAAGGGGCCACCCTCCATCACTTCCTATTGCTGCGGGCAAGGGACTGATGTTCACTTTTGCCTCTTCTGTCATCTGCTGCTGAATGGAAAGAGAAAACCTCTCCCTCCTCTCCTTTCCTTCTACCTCAATTTGGCAACGGAGAACAAAGCCTCCCCTAAGTGAAAGCATAGGCTTAGATATCCCGTTGGTTACGAGGCATGTTTGCAGCCTGCAGAGATGCTCAGCAGCACGGCTTTGTTTAATAACAGTGACAAAAAGCTCCTATCCTACTAAAGCAGCATTAAAATCTCCCTTGCACAACAGGCCGGGCAGGCAGCGGCGGGGCCGCAGGGCTGACGATTCTCTCTCAGAGACGCCCAGCTTCTGCTGTGCCATGTTTACAAGGAGACTGGGTTTTATGCTACTTTTGGCTCAGTGGGATCCTGACAATATAACAAAACCTCTTCTCTTTTACCTAAGAGAAGGCAAAACACTTAAAAAGATTAACTGACACAGCTCTGAAGCTGCCCTGGAGGGGCAGAAGTGATGCGATGGTGCCTCCAACCTGGAGAGCATGGGCTGAGGGCTGGCAGCTCAACTCATAGCTTTTTGGTTAAAAAAAATATCAGATTTTTGCTATTCTCATAGTTCAAACAATGCTCAGGATATCAGGCAGTCTCAGAACAAGGTTGCTAATGCTTGTAGCACGATACAGAAAGATTAGCCTTGTTTTCTACCTCACTGGTACCCTCAGTCATGGCTTCTTGCTCTGATTTGGGGATGCCTCTACATCCCCCAGACACCTCTCCCAGACGTGAATGTGTGTGCTGGCAGCTCGACTTAGCACAGGCAATTACGCCTCTGGGGTTTCTCTCTGGTCTCACCTCATCCGAGCAAGTCAATTAATTTCTCTGCCTCTCTGTTTCTCTGCCTGTAAAACAGATAATAATGTGGGCACCACCCGGTGTGGCATAATCTAAGTGTTGGCATCTCCCTGGCTAAAAGGGCCGCAGAGGTACAATGGGTTCTTTATCTGAGGCAAAGTAAAATGCTGTTGTCTGACTGGTTGTCATTATTCCTGCTGAACAGTAAGCAGCCTGTGCCCACCCCTGAGATTCAGTGGGTCACCTCCTGCCTGATGTAGCTCTGAGCCACAGAAGACCCTGATAAAAATAACAGTACTGGCACTTCTGCTTAGGATGCTTCAGTTCATCTATTTTTCTTTTTTAAAGCTCTGATTTCACAGACATTTCTTAAAAAAAAAAAAAAAGAAAAAAAAAAAGAGGAAGGAAGAGAGAGAAATCATTCAATTAGAGGGGAAAATAATGGTCCCATTAGACAGTTGCTGCTGAATCGGGCAGGAGAAAGCTGAACTGCAAGGATCTCATGTTGGGAACAAGGTTGTGTGGGGCACAAGGGTCTCTGTTGCAAGTAGCTGCCAGTCTGACTGAGGAGAANAGCTGAAGGAATGGGGACAAAATCCTGTATGACAATAGTGAAGGAAAGGGCGACTGCCAGCAAAGGGGGATGGGGGAAGGGTTTGAAGGGCAATAGGGAAGAGCAAGTTCCTCAGCAAAATCCTGTGCTGAAAAATCATGATCAATCACATAATGAAACGTTTTGGCCTCTGGGAAAATCTCTGAGGAGCTTCATACAGCACATCCAGCTGCTGCATCGAGATCGACAAATGTCATCTTCTCAGAGCCTCTGTGTCACTGTGCTTGGAGCTGGGTGATGGGAGGAGGCAGTGCCATGATTTACAATGTCATATATTAACAGGATCAAATTATGGCTCTGTGGTTATTGGGGTATATGGTGGAGTATGTTTTACTCCTGGCAATAAATGTAGCACTTGCCTTGGGATGTCAATCAATAAAATATATACCCTAATTGCTATCGATTTATTCATTCATTGCAATATTGCACAATGAAAACCAACACTCCTGCATTGTCACAGCAGCAGAGCTCTTGCAAAACCCATTTGGCACAGCAAAACTTGGGACTTCATATGGGGACAAACCTCTGTGAAACTCCCAGAGACTTCAACTCTCCACTGGAGTACCAAGGGGCCACCCTCCATCACTTCCTATTGCTGCGGGCAAGGGACTGATGTTCACTTTTGCCTCTTCTGTCATCTGCTGCTGAATGGAAAGAGAAAACCTCTCCCTCCTCTCCTTTCCTTCTACCTCAATTTGGCAACGGAGAACAAAGCCTCCCCTAAGTGAAAGCATAGGCTTAGATATCCCGTTGGTTACGAGGCATGTTTGCAGCCTGCAGAGATGCTCAGCAGCACGGCTTTGTTTAATAACAGTGACAAAAAGCTCCTATCCTACTAAAGCAGCATTAAAATCTCCCTTGCACAACAGGCCGGGCAGGCAGCGGCGGGGCCGCAGGGCTGACGATTCTCTCTCAGAGACGCCCAGCTTCTGCTGTGCCATGTTTACAAGGAGACTGGGTTTTATGCTACTTTTGGCTCAGTGGGATCCTGACAATATAACAAAACCTCTTCTCTTTTACCTAAGAGAAGGCAAAACACTTAAAAAGATTAACTGACACAGCTCTGAAGCTGCCCTGGAGGGGCAGAAGTGATGCGATGGTGCCTCCAACCTGGAGAGCATGGGCTGAGGGCTGGCAGCTCAACTCATAGCTTTTTGGTTAAAAAAAATATCAGATTTTTGCTATTCTCATAGTTCAAACAATGCTCAGGATATCAGGCAGTCTCAGAACAAGGTTGCTAATGCTTGTAGCACGATACAGAAAGATTAGCCTTGTTTTCTACCTCACTGGTACCCTCAGTCATGGCTTCTTGCTCTGATTTGGGGATGCCTCTACATCCCCCAGACACCTCTCCCAGACGTGAATGTGTGTGCTGGCAGCTCGACTTAGCACAGGCAATTACGCCTCTGGGGTTTCTCTCTGGTCTCACCTCATCCGAGCAAGTCAATTAATTTCTCTGCCTCTCTGTTTCTCTGCCTGTAAAACAGATAATAATGTGGGCACCACCCGGTGTGGCATAATCTAAGTGTTGGCATCTCCCTGGCTAAAAGGGCCGCAGAGGTACAATGGGTTCTTTATCTGAGGCAAAGTAAAATGCTGTTGTCTGACTGGTTGTCATTATTCCTGCTGAACAGTAAGCAGCCTGTGCCCACCCCTGAGATTCAGTGGGTCACCTCCTGCCTGATGTAGCTCTGAGCCACAGAAGACCCTGATAAAAATAACAGTACTGGCACTTCTGCTTAGGATGCTTCAGTTCATCTATTTTTCTTTTTTAAAGCTCTGATTTCACAGACATTTCTTAAAAAAAAAAAAAAAGAAAAAAAAAAAGAGGAAGGTAGAGAGAGAAATCATTCAATTAGAGGGGAAAATAATGGTCCCATTAGACAGTTGCTGCTGAATCGGGCAGGAGAAAGCTGAACTGCAAGGATCTCATGTTGGGAACAAGGTTGTGTGGGGCACAAGGGTCTCTGTTGCAAGTAGCTGCCAGTCTGACTGAGGAGAACAAGGCTACAAAGGGAAACTGTCCCAGAGGGATGAGGGAGCTTGCCCAGGTTTGTGCAACAGAGATAGGAAAGGTGCCCAGCTCTCCTAGGAGGACAGGCCATTCCCCAGGTCCCAAAGCCACTCTGCATCTCCCTCATCCACACTGCATTATTCCTCACAGCACTACAGAGCATTACTCTGAGCCTTTCTTGCAGTGAAAAGTGACCCAATTAGATTCCAGGATGAAAATTTACCAATTAAGTAACTTTTCTACAGAGAAAATTGCAGCGCACATGCTATATCTCTTCAGGAGGAGATGTCCATTAGTGCTAATTGTGCTGGTGGCTTTGGTAATGGAGACACTGGTCTGTTTGGAGTCGGAAGGACAAGCTTAATCCTATTTCAGTTACACTACTGAACAGAGAGAGGCTGTTAATTACTTTAGTCGCTAATTCTCTGGATCACAGTGTAACCCGTGATCCAGAGGGGAAAAGTTTTGTATCCCATTATCATATTCCTTGCATCGACTAATGACTCCAAAAATAAGCAACATGTTTAAATTAATGGTAATTTCTACGTACTTTGTGACAACTCTATTTCCAGCACAGGCTGTTCAAATACTCTGTATTTTACTACAGAAAATGTATCATGTTCAAGCCTGAAAAACTATTTATTGGGTATTTTTGGTATATGAGGAGTGATTTTCTGGTATTAGCTCATCTTAGGTCCACCTGGATTTTAAGGAGAGACTAAGTGTCTCTGACATGTGTAGAGAAGGGTAAACAAATTGAAGAAGTTGTAATTGGAGTAAACAAACTTTCCAAGACTCAAAGGGGACTGTGAGAAAAACCTCTCTGAGTTGTGGAGAATATCCACATTCCCCAATAACAACTTATCCCAAGAAAAAGCCTTTAGCTCTGCAGCTAGTTGTGTGCATGCCAGCATGAGATAGGTGCCAGGGCAGGCTAGAGCCCTTCTCCAAAAATTCCTTTGTATTCTCAGCAAGACATGTCCTTCCACACATTGTGTTGGCCATCTTCCCAAAACATCAGTTTTTTCATTGGAAAGATATAGATCTGTCTACGGAAACCAATTTATTCTCATATTTTTTGATTTAGGGAATGAAAATGTTGGTTTACTATAAAAAAAATATTGTAACAATTTCTACAATTCCCACTTCTTCTCATTTTCTCATCCAGTTCTCATTAGTCTGTGCTCAATCCATCTTAAAACATAATAGAAGTGGGTTTTTGGGGTGTGGTATTTTTAACACTTAAGCCCAGAACAACACTTGAAATCCAGGTGCTGACAAGTCTAAAAGGGTGCACTGAGTCTTTGGAATGATTTTTGTGGCAGGCAGACAAGTAAAAGGGAAAAATCACTGGAGGATTCAAATGTCTTATAAAAATGTAAGAACCAACCTGAGAGTTCACGGGATGCTGAAACAGATGGCTTTCTGAGAGGTAATCTATTTCCTCAATTTGGTGTTGTGGAAGGCACATAAACATTTCCTAAGGAGACGACTCCTTGTCTTTTAACAAAAGGCACCTGCCCTCCAAGCAGCCAGCACCTGAACAAGGAAGAAAAAGAGATAAAACTGAAAAAAACCCACAAAACATAAAAATCTGATTGCATTTTTCAAGTCTTTGTTGGAAAAAGGATGCAGAGAAGGTGAATACTCCTAATTATTATCTGAGAAGCATTTGCAGACACTAGCTTTGGGGAAGCCTGTGGCAGGTTAAGAGAGCACATCAGCAAGTGCACACAAATGAGGAGGTACCTGCTCAAAGGAAAACAATGCATAAAACATCCTGCTTATGCAAATGTATGATGATGACATTACCAGGCACTGATTGGGAAATAAATCTGACTTGCTTAGAGCCCTTTTTATCAACAACATGCTGGGTTTTTTAAGGTATCTGGTTGCTGTAACCATGGCTTATTCCTCCTTATTTCACTGTCCCCTGAGGTTAGGTCCAGTACTTTGGAGATTAGCAGGGGAAGGAAGGCTCCTGCTCTGAGGGTGTCCTGCAAGTGAGACTCCAGGCATGGCCAACTAATGAGTGAGGGTGGCTTTTGTGTTTGCTACAGGTGAAAATGGCACTTTATCCATCCTGTAACCTGCATTGTTCTTGCTCCTAAGGAAGTATACATCTGGTCCTCTCCATCCTTGCCTCATGAAGAAGAATCTAGCCACACAACGAAAAGGAAAAATACTGAAACAGCCTTCAGAGTAGGCTGGTTAGAAGTTCACTTCTTGCTGTATTTACCAAAGAGCATAACTTTCTGGTTTTCACTACAGGGACAGAGGCATCAGGAAATGTAAGGAACACTCCACCAGCATCAAGTGATGTGGTCCCAGATACCCCAAAAAAGCAGCACTGTCCTCCTTGGATGGCATTCAATGCAAGGAAGATTTTTCTGATAAACAGCGGGCTATTAGCACATTCTGCAAGTGCCTTTTCTAAGCCCATCTCATCTTGGCATCCATGACCTGCAGAGACTGGTTCCTCTCTCTACAAATTGGCAAGAGATCACATTAACAGATGGCCTTGAGTACACGCGTGCCAGGATTCATTATACACCTTTTTTTTTTTTCTAAGAGCTGTGCATGGACTCCATCCAAGTCTGTGGCAACATCTCTGGCGTCTGGGATCGTGGTGGTACACCTTTGTTACACAAGAAAGGAGCTGTCTGCATTTGCAATGCGCTCTGAAGTCCTCACCCACACTCCAGAGGAGCAGAGCATCTGTCTGGTTTGAGTAAACAGCCGTGTGCTCGTTCTGGAGAGCTCGGGGCGGGCTGCTGGCAGCCAGCACAACATAAAGCTACTGGGATCCGGCCAGTCCTCGGCAGACTCCCAGTCTCAGTAGATTTTTCCCAGTGAAAGAAAAACCTCAAAGATTCCCTCAGCTGGTATCCTTGTGGCAGCCATTGCACAGGGAACGCAGGGCCTGGAGTAGGAATTTTCTGGCCAATGGCAGCAGGTTGCCCTTAGAAAGGATGAACAAATCCTGGAGTGTTTTACTGCTCAGGGCACATTGCTGGGGCTGCCTCCACTGCAAGGAACCTCTTACAGGTTGCAGATAAAAGTTGTAGGCACCATAAGCACCCCCTGATCTAACAGACACTGGTTTTGACACTTTTTAGCTTAATTTGTATGCCTTCAGGTCTGTGGTATTTACCTGATGGAGAAGGACTCGTCCCTTTGTCTTCCCGAAGCTCACTGCGACTCTGCCACATCACAGGTTGTGTCAGCTTCAATTATATATTTTTTTTTTCCTGGCAGAAATATGTCATGCACTGATCTGTCAGTCACTTCTTCAGAGATACTGAATCTATTAAAAAGAAAAACCTGGTTTTAAATGACATGTCATACTAAACTGTCTCATTACATCCAAAGTGAGATGAAATGCATTCTCTCTTCATATTATTTTTTCCCCTACATCTCAGTATTATTCTTCATTCATTGGAATGGTGTTTAGCCTGGAAGATTATAGACTGGTCATAACCAAAGAAAAGAAGAGGAAGATTTACTCCAATCATGTCAAAGGGACCTCAGTGAATATTAACTGATAAAGTATACACAGATCTCAGCACACCCTCATTGCCTCTCTGTGAATTTATCTGGCTTGATAAATGGGAGCAGTTTATAGAGCAGGCAGAAATTGATACGGAAGAGGTTTCTATCCAGAATGCTCAGTATAAATTACTGGATGCTTATCTGTGAGTAATTCCCTTGCATATGCTAACTGTCCAGACCCTTATAGCCTATGGCAAAGACATTAGATAACCTTCGATTCACAATTGCCTGGGGCAATCTTCATGCTAAATAAATAGTTCATCTCTTTTGGACTCAAATGATATATCTGTTTGCAAGCATCACAAGTACTGGTCTAGAAATGGATGCTTAAGCTGTAATGTTTTTTTAAGCTGTCCTTTTTTTTTTTGTTTTTTTTTTTGGTGCCTGCAGTTTGTGGCTGTATTTTAAGCAATTTAGCAGCCTGCTACTTCTGTCTTGTCTATTTTATCCATCAAGTTTCTAATGTGCCAATCTAGGTGCCTGTCAGAGATGGACAGTTAACAACATGACTTTTTAGTTTACTCTTTCTTGCTATACACACTCAATTGAGGCAACAAACTACCCCAAGCACATTCCTGTATTTGCCCATTTAGCAACTTTGCCCACAGTTCTTTCTTACTACAGACCTATAAGCTGAACTGAAAAGGAAATATTTTTCTACTGAGCCCTGCAAGCTAGAGATCAGAATTAAATTCAGCAAATTTAAGCAGTAAAACTAAGTCCAGAATGCAGCCATGGTGAAAAATCAAGCACTCAATAAGTAAAGCAAAGAGCATTTCCCAGCACTCAGACAGCTGAGTGACAAATAGCATCCTCTTTTGACATAGCTCCCCCCACCCCAACATAACACAGACATTGCATAGCATTTCTTTGGCACAAGGTGGGTTTATAGCTCTGTTTTCTGAAAGAAAATCACTATCTCTGCCTGCAAGTCAAAGCAGATTCCCCCTGAAAGGAACTTCATTGGCACTCACAGTCCATCTCGGGCGCCAGCCCCAACCTAGTATGAATGAACCAGGAAGAAGTTCATCACAAAATAGAAATCTTCAGGCTGCTGAAAGGTTCCAAGTAACTTAAAGCAGCAGATCAGAAACAGATGGACAGAAGCCACTACTTTTCCAGTCAAGTGCTAAACTAGGAATTCCCATCCTGTTGTGATCCATCTCCTGAGCCAAGGAAATATTCTGCCTTGGGGTGGAGCAACTCAAGAGCAGGTGGCCAAAATCCGTGGTGTGGTGGGACATAATCTGCTGTCCCTGCCTGGAGGGACACACCACAGGGTGGGCACGAGGCTCAGGTGGTCCCAGCTGCTGCCTTCAACTTAAATCTGCTGCTACATATCAGTCAAAGCTCCCACCTTCCAACTAACCTGGAACAAGCCCAGTGAGAGGATATGCACTGGCCTCCTCACCCAGACCACAAAATAAACTGTGAATTATTATTAAAACACGGGCTTATGACATTGTTCATCCAAGAATATTCTTTGCTCTAACTTTTGCTGCCTAGCGAATTGTGCTGATATGTGCAATTTCCCTTGGAAATTATCAGTGAAGCTGGCTCTGTTTGTTTGCTGGATTTTGTATTTCTCAGCTCTGGAAGAGTTGCTGATCCCGTGTCTCATTCTTGGCATCGCCAGGGTCTCTGGCAGAAAGCTGTGCACAGATCTCTCCACAGGGAAATGCTTCATTAATCAAGTGCTGACAGACCTCCTCGCTACTTTTTTCCCCCATGATGGTCAAACATGTCATTTTTGCTCCTAGAAAATGTTGCTTGCAACTCTGCACATCACAGATGCCTCACACAAGCCTCAGTTGTGGCAGAGGGTCTGCCTCTCAGCCTGTACCTTTTGGGAAAGGAGCAATGCTTTCCACCAGGCCTCCAGGAACTTGTACAGATGCAGACACAGAGCTTGTCTTTTGACAAGCTTCTTCCACCTTCTGTAGCTTAACAGCTTGTGACAGTTCATTTCTCCTGGTCAGAGCCTCTGTGAATGCTGTAAGCTATGGTATCATCTCCAGGCTTGGCTGCCCTTTTTTTCAAAGCCAAGATTAACCTCTTCTTTCCCTAATTTGCTGTGTGAAAACATCACCCAGCAGCTGTCCACAGCTGCAAGGCAAAGCTAGAGTACCTGGAATCTACACTCCCATCCAGGAGCATCCCACCCCCAGGGTGGGGTATCCCAAGGTCTCACATGGAGGAAAGAAGATAAATGTCCCATTCTGAATAGCTTTTCTGATGATGCCCAGTATTTGCAAGCCTCTTTTGGCTGCTGCTGCACATTGAACTAATGATATTGGAGAACTGTCAAGAGTGAATCCAACTATGGTCCAAGCTCAATGCATGCAGAGATGGCTCAGATTATTTCCCCTAGATTCATTATGGTCAGTTACACTGAAGCTCAGATTTACCTATTCACGCAGATTTCTGACATCCTTCTGAGGTTCCCTGCCATTGTAGTGGCTTTTTGTGGATGCTAAAATAACTACTGCCTGGAATTTTCCTTCTCATGGGATCACAAAGACTCCCACCAGCTGTGACCTTGCTGGCATTTGTTTGTAAAACAGTAGAAAGATGTTTTCATTATGGGTGTTGTGACACTCCAGCCAATCACCCCAGGGGGTGGCTAGCTTCTTGTCCAATTATCTGGAGGTTAAAAGGGTATAAAAAGAAGAAAATCATCTCTTCTCACTCTTTCTCCTCCTCCAGCAACTAGCAGATAAGCAACAGCATTTGACTGTCCTAAAGACCTGAGCTCTTCCCCCTCACTGTAGCTGTGTCACTAGCAAAGGTACAGCTGAAGGGATGCCCAGTTTGGTTGGGTATGAGAGGAGCAGATACTTTGCACAGAGCTCAGCTTTCCTTGGGCCTCCTGCCCACCCATGCCTGTTAAGTATCTGAAAGCAGATTTTCTTTTTTTTCTTTTTTTTTTTTTTTTAAATAAAAAGCTGACACTATTGACTGTGAAGGTCAATGACAGGAACAAACCTCTTTGCTTAGTTTCTTCAGCTGAAATGTGTGAACCACTGCCTGTCTGCCAAGGTAATACTGGAGAAAAGCCCAAGGTCCAAACTCAGCAGCAAGCTACCACTTCTCTAGACCAGGCCAGTGAAATGAACATCCCTTGCCATTGCTGCATGCCTGTGATTTGGGTGAAAGAAACCTTTTTCTTCATGTTTTAAATAACAATTTACACAAATTTCTTCAGACCCAGGGTCCAATGTGTCCTGTATAGAAGGAAAGTGGGCACCAGCTTCTTTCTCTGTCTCAGCAGAACCATGCTGAGACATCTCCATCTCAAAGAAGAGAAAAATATAGATGCTATTTCTGCCTCTTTATGGCTTGTTGCTACAAGGATTCTCCCTACTACCTATCCCAGAGGGGAGAAGTGTTGCCTTCATTTCTAAATTTAGCTTTAATGAGCACAAAATGAATAAGGTAGCATGGGAACCTAATCTGGTTAGCAGAGTAGCAGCAGAAAGCACAAGATGTTTGTGTACAGTGTTGGATTTTGATTTCCTATGCTGAATCCACGGGAGCATTGAAAGGCCTCAAACCTCTTGAAAATTCAGTGGTTTGTGGATATACAGTTGGGTATGAATTAGGCAGGTAGTCCTTACTGCCATTGATAAGAGCAGAGCTGTATTTGGCCTTGGGCAAACACACAAGCCTGCTGACTTTGCTGCTTGGATGCTGTTTATGAAGGGAGAAGTAGCACAGGCTGGAATATATAAAGTTCTGTGCAAAATCATCCACTTGCCACAGTTTGCAGATGTACTTCACTCCTAACATGTACCCTCTGGCTGTTCCTGCTATCATCCGTGCTCTGGTCTGACAGTGTCTGGGTTGTCTTTCTCTTCCAGTCCTGGAGCACTACAGAGCTCTGTTCATTCATCTAGTTTGAAGCAAAATTATTTGCTGCATTGATTCAATTCTGAGATCCTGAAACATCACTATCAATGCACCTCAGCTTTGCTCCAGACCTGATTCACCAAGTCTCTGCTAACACCTTTTGATCCTGACTTGCATTACCCTTTCCATCTTACACAGCCTAAGAGAGTTGCTGAACTCAACTAAGCTGCATGGCAGTATAGACCCAAAATATATCTAAACATATATGATGACTTACCTGCCTTTGGGATTTACATAAAACATTTTTTCCAAGAACCCAAACTAGTCAACAAACTTTTCAGACCTATATTCCTTGGTCCATTGGTGGGAAGTAGCTCCATGGTCAAAAAACAAGAACAAAAAATTGTCACCATTGTAACTGAAGTAGTTTCCCCACACAAAACCACGAAGCACAACATGTACAGAGATACATTATTCAAATGCCACTGCAGGGCATTTTAAGCCAGGACTCAAGAATTAGCACCTAGCACTCATCAGAAACAGCAGATGATTGTAAATAGTCAGGGAATTTATTCTGGTTTTATAGGAAAGCCAAATCTTCAGAAACATTAAATTCTCCTAGTCCTGTGCTATGACACCACTTTCTGCAGAGTTCTGGGGCTTCCTTGGAGGTCTCTGGACCAGACACACATAAAGGATGTGCAGACTGAATATCAAAAGCATCTTTGCATCCACAGCTTCCAGTGAAGTCATCCGAGGAGGCTGCAATGCTTGGAATCCTTCCTAATTAGATCAGCAGTCTCATCACCTCCTGAGAGGGCTTGCTATATCCTCTGATTTTTAAAGGAATTCTATATAAAAAGCAGAGATTTGACAAATTGGAGCTGCCTCAAATACAGAAAGAAATGTAAAGATAATAAAGACCTTCCTCCCCCTCTTCTAGTTTTGAGTAATGTCAGCTAGAGAAGTAACAGTTGTTTGTAAATAACCCATGACCCTTTTCATCCAAAGGGATCTTGGCTGTAAATTAATCCTTTTTTTTTTTTCTTCTCTAGACACAGAGGGGATTAGCAACATGCTCAGTCAGTTTTCTCAAGTTTTTCAAGGCTGTGGCCAGACATTCACAGAAGAAGAAATAGCCAATGTTATCTTTAATTTCTATCTTATATGAACTTTTATTTTCCAGGGCACAAAGCAGACAAATTATTTTTCTACACATTTGTGTTTCAGGAGATGGATGAAAACAGTAAGCACCATCAATTATTCAATCAAGCACAGAGGCAGCAAATCAGCTGTGTGCAAGCAAATCACTCATAGGAGCATCAGGGGCAGTTATCCCACTATAGAAGGTATTTCAGTAGTATATAAATGAATACAAAAGTGTAGATACACATTTCAATGCTCTTGCAGTTGCCTCATGTCACATAGATACTGCATGTTTAGTTATCACTGTAGGGATAGGGGTTCATCTGTGTGAGTCTGTGTAAAGACGACACTGGATCTGTGGTTTCTAGAACTTACAGGGTGAGCTGATAGGACAAGGAAATGGCACCTGGGAAGGGAGGTATTAGTGTTATTTCCATTTTGCAGGTGAAAAGTGAAGGCCTAAGGAAGAAAAGGCAAATGGAAATGTATCAAGGACTGAGAAGTGAATCCTGATTTTTTTCAGTGCACTGTGCTTGAGCCACAAGGCTTATACCTTCCCAAGCAGCTCTACACCTCAAATTCAGCAAGCAGCTGGACAACCCTCACCACCACCAACAAAATGAATGGGATTTAGAGATGCTCAGAGATAATGAGCAGCCCAGAGTTCACCGGGCAGCTGAAACCTCACATCCATAAACCCCACAGGTGAGACCTGTGCAAACCCAAGTATGAAAAGCATTTGTGGATGCTAAACAGTGAAGCATTTAAGATCTGGAGCATTTTCCTTGAAGATATTTCTGACCTTTGCCACGAACATCGGTACCAATGATATTTTTGTTTGCAAGAACAATTGTACAAAGGCAACCACTCAGAAACAGGCATCTGAGGGACGCTTCGCTTCAAAGGGACTCATGCAGCCATGCAGAATTCTCTTTGCTGTGTATGGAAGTTTCAGTCCCTCAGGAAGCAAATTGAAGCAGCACAATCTGGAGAATACATTTTGCAAACCAGAAAATAGCAACGAAAGGCTGGCAAACAGCCAGGTGCAATTGAAATGAAATCGAGGACTGAGAGACATCCCGGACCATGTTTGAATAAGAAACATTGTCATAAAAACCAAAGCCGTTGATTCATGAATAATACAGGACCAAGAGACAGGTCTGAATTTGTCATGTAAATTATTTACTGTAACGATGAAATGGCCACCTGTCTAGGCTTGCAGCAGTGTTTGAACCAAGGCTCTTTAAATCAAAAAGGAAAAGATAAAGTTGCTTAAGCTAAAGAGAAACTTATTGCTACTGCAGAGCAACGCTCTCCTGTCATCATGCAGAGGCACAAGTGAGGGTTGTGACTTCCACTGGGCTGTCATGAAGCTGAGAAGCATCTTCAAGGAGAACTTTTCACCTTATTCTGCTGGTGTGGTCAGTGATGATTTTGTCCACAGGGCCTCAGCTTGGGACCAAGCCACCAAAGGCACACCAAGGCATTCCAGATGACTGGACCTACCACCAGGATGGCCAAAATGCCAGAAGGCAGTGACACAGCCCACTTTCAGAGGTGATGACCTTCTCCAGAAGTGAAGTTTGGTTTCGGCTTCGTGAGATTGTAACATTTAATATAGAACAGTTATAAGCTCATGGCTGAGAGGTCTTGATTTGCAGAGGCACTTCCCGTGTGGGAGGGAGAACAGCTCCATGGGACCCATCTGCCAAAGCCAGCCTGGCCTAATCCTGATGAGAAACACAACACCTTTCTGTCCAGCCAATAGCAGCTTCTAAAGATGAAACAAAATATGCATTGGAAGAAGTCTAAAAGACATTTCTAGGGATTCTGGATACACCCTCACTCTCCTACCCCAGACTGTTCTCACCATCTCACCTCAGCTCCTCCAGACTAACTTGCAGCTCTGTTCAACCTGAGCTAGAAGACAGATGAGCTCCCAGCAGATCTATAATAAACAAGAGCTACTTTAGAAAGGCACTCGGCATACTTGTTTAAATAACCTCTCTTACTCTCCAATTGTCTTGTTTTTCTCAGGGTTGTCATAGAGAGGAAGATATTGATGAGTTAATGGTGTGTCAGGGAGTACAGATGAGAGTGAAATCATTTACTCTGTTGTTGAAAGCATTTATTTCTGACCTATTTCCCCACTGTGTGTAGATACAGAGTGTCTCTCTCCCTTCATGTCAGCTTGGACATGGGGAAGAGTATTTGCATTAGAGGGGGTGCACAGACATGGTTAATGCTGCACTGCCTGGGACTAGAGGAGTATCTGTCATGTTCAATGCATCTTGAGAAAGCAGACACCTTGTAGCAGGGAAGTCAATAGGTTGTTTAGTTATACTGAGCTTCTAGAAGGCAAAAACTCATTTTCCCCTCTCAAAAAAAAGGCAAGGTCTTAGATATCAGTGCATTAGATCTTAAGAATGTCCCATCAAGACACAGGCTGCTGTAAAAGCTGTTACCTTTTAAGAGAATTGTCTTACTGATATCAGCAAGGTCTTTGCTCTCTCCCTCATATAAGAAAGGTGATGAATGAAAGCAGGCAGTAGGTTCTTCGACTGTTTTTCCCAGAAATCACCCAAAACTTTTCTCCCTGGTGCATTCCAGCTTTGTTTGCACTTAACTAGAAAACTGGAAAAGAAGAGATAAAAAGGAGAATGATGCCAGGCCAGGCTGTCTGAGTTTTAACCATCAAAAGGCTTCTTCAGCAGAAGTAGCATTACAAAAAGTCCAAGTCAGCATGTATAATATGGATCAAGAGCTCCCAAAACACTCCATTCTTTCTAGAAGGTACAAACACTGTTGAAAACATTCCCTTTGGTATTTTTTCCTGCCCTTGCTGAAGCAGACAGCTTTACTCCTGACCCACACCACGTATTTATCCTTTTCAGATATCTCCAACGATTACTCCATTCACATTAGAAGGCAGCATTGCCAGCAGAATAGTTTTGATTGTAGCAGTGTATTAACTAAAGATACTAATTAACTGATGCAGCCTTTCATTGTCTCACATTTCCACTATCATAAGGCCTGCTGTGCTCTAACAATACTTGAAAATTCTAACTTGTTTTGTCTCCTCTGGCTTTTAAATACCCTTGCATTCCCACTTGCAGCTTTGTATGGGAATACACATGAAAAAAAAAAAGCCCAAAACAACAAACATTTTGCAGACATCTTTCTTCTGAAGGCAGCCACGGAAAGGCTGCTGCTCTACTTGTTTATAAAGCCCTAACCCAAGCAAAGACAAAATTTAAATACAGCTACAGTAACACCAGACGGCTAATTCCAGTGATGGAAACAACAGAGCAGGGAAAGGAGGGAGGCAAAATAAGTGATCAGCTCAAATATTTGCTGAAGGGACAATCCTAAATATTATTAACCTGATTCTCCTCTGCTATCAAAATTACACTGCAGTATCTCTGGTTCAATGAGAATCAGACCCTGAAAGGCAGCAAGACCCTTCCTGTTAACAAGCCCATAAACTAATGGCACTTGAATAACTCGGCACACCAGGCTTTATGACCTGCAGTGAAAACAGATTAGACATGATGCAAGGGCAAGAGTCTCCTCAAACTACATCTTCAGCTGCAGAGTGCATGCCTCTGATGAGCAGGCTTTGGTTTGCAGCTCAGAACCCTCTTCTGCATCTCCAGGTACACTTGTGGTTCAGCAGCACATTTACAATATTGGAAAAAAAAAAAGAAGATAATAANAAAGCTGTTACCTTTTAAGAGAATTGTCTTACTGATATCAGCAAGGTCTTTGCTCTCTCCCTCATATAAGAAAGGTGATGAATGAAAGCAGGCAGTAGGTTCTTCGACTGTTTTTCCCAGAAATCACCCAAAACTTTTCTCCCTGGTGCATTCCAGCTTTGTTTGCACTTAACTAGAAAACTGGAAAAGAAGAGATAAAAAGGAGAATGATGCCAGGCCAGGCTGTCTGAGTTTTAACCATCAAAAGGCTTCTTCAGCAGAAGTAGCATTACAAAAAGTCCAAGTCAGCATGTATAATATGGATCAAGAGCTCCCAAAACACTCCATTCTTTCTAGAAGGTACAAACACTGTTGAAAACATTCCCTTTGGTATTTTTTCCTGCCCTTGCTGAAGCAGACAGCTTTACTCCTGACCCACACCACGTATTTATCCTTTTCAGATATCTCCAACGATTACTCCATTCACATTAGAAGGCAGCATTGCCAGCAGAATAGTTTTGATTGTAGCAGTGTATTAACTAAAGATACTAATTAACTGATGCAGCCTTTCATTGTCTCACATTTCCACTATCATAAGGCCTGCTGTGCTCTAACAATACTTGAAAATTCTAACTTGTTTTGTCTCCTCTGGCTTTTAAATACCCTTGCATTCCCACTTGCAGCTTTGTATGGGAATACACATGAAAAAAAAAAGCCCAAAACAACAAACATTTTGCAGACATCTTTCTTCTGAAGGCAGCCACGGAAAGGCTGCTGCTCTACTTGTTTATAAAGCCCTAACCCAAGCAAAGACAAAATTTAAATACAGCTACAGTAACACCAGACGGCTAATTCCAGTGATGGAAACAACAGAGCAGGGAAAGGAGGGAGGCAAAATAAGTGATCAGCTCAAATATTTGCTGAAGGGACAATCCTAAATATTATTAACCTGATTCTCCTCTGCTATCAAAATTACACTGCAGTATCTCTGGTTCAATGAGAATCAGACCCTGAAAGGCAGCAAGACCCTTCCTGTTAACAAGCCCATAAACTAATGGCACTTGAATAACTCGGCACACCAGGCTTTATGACCTGCAGTGAAAACAGATTAGACATGATGCAAGGGCAAGAGTCTCCTCAAACTACATCTTCAGCTGCAGAGTGCATGCCTCTGATGAGCAGGCTTTGGTTTGCAGCTCAGAACCCTCTTCTGCATCTCCAGGTACACTTGTGGTTCAGCAGCACATTTACAATATTGGAAAAAAAAAAAGAAGATAATAATAAGAAAACAATCTTGTTCGAATGTCATTTCAAAGGCTGGGTTGTGTTTTCACTTCTGGCTTCATCCAGAAATCTAGATGTCTTTTAAGTTGTTCTGCTCCTTTCCAGAGGCATTTAGAAGTTGTGTGGGTGTTAGTACTGGATGAGCACTGATTTCAGGGGGGAATTAGTACATGTTCTGAATGGAGAAGATATGCTTTGTATACACCCAAGATATGCTTTGTATACACCCGAGGCTTGCAGGAAAGAGGTCTCCAAGATTTCAGGTAAATGCATTCCTAATTAATCTAAAGGGAAGGATAGCATTCTGTGTCCTCTAAGGGCTGCCATGACAACATTATCATATCAATCCATCATATCATCTGTTCAGCAGTCCCTTCCTTCTTGCATGTGAAGAGAGGGCTGGAGAGATAAGTTTAATCCCAGAAACCATCTCAAAGAGAAAAGCAGGCTGGAGCAGAGCCTCATCCTGAGTATTTCTTAGTCTTCTGAATTTCTGGTTGCTAAAATTGCCAAGTTTCTGTACTTGCCTGCTGGAAGCAGCCTGAGGACCCCTGTTCATTTTGCACAGGCTGTCATGAAGCCTTCAGGGACAAATACAGCCCTCCCTGACATCGTTAGTCCATCGAGAATAAAAGTCCTTATCTCCTTTTCTCTCCCAACTCTCAGCAGAAATTTTCCTAACTTGCTGTATAATGAGACCATTTTTAGTCTTTCTGGACATCTCCTAAAGGTGAAAATGGGACCTCTGCTGAGCATCATCCTCACAGGCTCAAGGCTTTTAATGAAAACCTGAAATTCATTCTATTTAAGGCCAGGGAGGGGACTAATGGACTAAACAGCCTGAGAGGTGGAGGAATGGCTCTGCTGAAAAACACTGTGGCAGACAGCAAGGTCCACGTGCTGAGCTAATGTTCATGCAGCCAGTGGGCCCCTTGGACCTCAGACAGGGAACAATCTCCACTGATCTGCACTTAGTCCTCCTCAAGCAGCTTTTCCTTACCTAGAAGGCCAGTGAAAAGACCGTATTTCTACAGATGCACTTCACCTTCATAGACTTTTACCTCTAAAATAAAGATCCTCCTACTGAGGCCTCTGTAGTCCAAAAACAATAGGCTACAGCTCTGTAGCCTTTTGCAGCCCATGCACAGAGGTTCTGGGACATGAGCAGGCTCTGCCCCTGCAAGTGGTGCTCCCAGTCTGAGGGTAAGCCCAGCTCAAGCATCACACTGAGGGCAGCACAGGCAGCATCTTCCCATCCTCTGCTGGGAGCACCAGGGTGGGGGAGGAAGCTGCAAATTTGCATAAAAGCAGACACAAAGCCAATTTTAGAATGAATGTTGGCCTCAAATTATCAGGGAAAACGCACCATTGGCTTCGATTTTTAAATACATTAGTTCTCTCAGAGACTGGATCAATGGAAAAAAAAAAGAAACTGAGCAATGGATAACCCTTTGCTTACTTAGGATTAGGATTCATCCTCCCACTGTCTGAAAAGAGCATGACCTGCTGTTGGGTGATTGTGTGCTCTTACATTTCCCTCATAGCAACCATGTCTTCTCCTCAGGTAACCACCAGGCTGGTCTTGCACTAGAAGTATTTACTGGCAGGGGCGGTGGGTGGGTGGTGGTCTGAAGCAGCAAGAAACTGAAAAATTCCAGGTCTATTAGCACTTCTATTTCAAGCTAGAATAAAAACCTGAATTTCAAAATTTCCACAGAAGTGGAAAATTTCATTAAGCAGAAAAGATCACTCAGAATCAATTAAAACTTTCATTTTTATAAAAGTCAAACTAATCTAGTTTATTTTATGTTCTGATAGAATTCCATCTGCAGTTTCCCAAAGAAAACTCTTAAGTGATCCAGGTGTAACAAGACACTGCAGGCATATCAGGTTTTGCTTAAATCAAACACCATGGAAATGTAGATATTCTCACAAAAAGTCATAATTTTGAGGAAATTACTTTTTGATGGTGATGTTTTCCCTCATGGGGAATATTCTGAGTTTGTTTTTGCACTTCACCTGCACAACTCAAAGGCATTTGTGCAGAAGGCCAAGTGTCACATCATGAAGGAGCTGAAATGCACCACACTGTAGAGGAAATACCTGCAGGGACTGAGATTCCTCCTTGTACTTCTGAAGGTCAACACATAAAACTAAGGTAGATCTTGATGTGCAATATCCCTTCGAAGCAAACTGAAAAGATTAGTCATTTTCCCTCTATCCCTCATTTATCAGACTCCATCTGGTTATCTTTTGTATAGATCACAGGCACTTCTGTCGTCAAAGTTTGCAGAGCACTTGTCTCCTTATAGTTCGTTTGGTGTCAGGGACTGGAGGTATTACTGCAGCATGGCTCACAGATAACAGCATCACTTGGGAACCTGCTGGGCACTTCTGCTCCCTACAAAAGCAGCCTTACACCAAGTGTCTGTATTTACTGAGCTCCACGAGCACATCTCCCTGCTGCTTGCATGACATGAAATGTCTTTTACCATAAAGAAAGCAGTGAGAATGTTTGGGAGCAGTGAACGGGGAGGAATTTAGCTCACTTATGGAAGTGGCAATGGCCAGTAGTACCATCATAATGAAATGGTAGGTAGCATAGTAGCATTTTGAAGGCCTCTAGGTATCTGCAAACTGCACACGTGCCTAAGCTCTTTGTCTCAGCATCCCAGGCATAGGAACATGAGCCAGCACATAGCTGTTGGGAACACACCTGCTGCTTAAAAGCAAGATTTGAAAGAGAAACCTTCAGGCTCCTAGCCTGCTGAAAGCACCCATCTGATCTCATTACCTCATATTCGGCATGTGAGCCAGGATCTGTCCCTACAGAGCTAAGAGGGAGAGACAGTAGGAGGTACAAATGGAAGAGCATGGATCAGCAGGCAGCTGCTTCCTACAGTGACCCCTTTCTCCTGGAAATGAAATGTCTATGAATTTGCAATGAGGAGACAATACAGGCTAGGGATGCTCTGGGTCAGCCAGGACACAAGCCACAGAGTTCTCTGAAGACAGGTTGTTCCTGGCCTTACAAGGCACAAATCCATGCTCCTTCCTGCTCCATCTTAGTCACAGGAAAAACAGAAACAATGGATAAATACTTAATTTTGCCCTGATGTGAACAACCTGAGATCTGGCTGAACAATGCTCTTCAAACAAGGTTTGTGATACAAAAGTTCACCATTTTAATGACATGTTTTATTGTTGCAATATTCTCTATTCCTGACCATCAGATTGCTCTTTGCACAATCCTTTCTCCAGTAAACGCCTGCCCAAGGGCATGCTCTAGTTACAAGCTCAGGAACACCAGAGTACTAAAACAAAATGAATGCTTTCAAGCCCTCCAAATACTTCACATGCTTCAGCCAGCTCAAAGCCACCATAAAAACCACCTGAAGCTTCAGGAGTTGAGCAAACTCAGTGCAGAGTTAAGACCTTCTGCTAAGCAATTTCTAGATACAAAGCAGCCTTCTCAGCTTGGCACTCCTCAGGCTTCATCCCCAAACACTGCCTTAGACCAATCCCAGGTTCAGACCACAACCAGTTTACTAAGGCTCACACCCTCCCTGGAACTAACACCACAACAGCAAGACTTACCCAAGGTCCAGGGACAGCAAGGAGAAGATGCACCAGAGAAAGTTAAAGGAGGCAAATGAACTTCTGCTATTGGTGTGACTCATGTGAGAGTCCTTTGTAATTAACGAAGGGCTCAGAGCACAGCCACACACACAGCCCTGCTGCTAATTAAGGGAGGGCTGAGCACTAACACATTAACCTCCTGGTCTCAAAACATGAATTTTACCAGGTGTAATGCTTTCTAGGTGACATAAAGGTTAATAATCTGCATCCACAACAGAATTCAGCTGGGTAAAGAGTCGGTTAACTGGGTTCTGTTAGAGGCAGCAGCAAAATACAAAGTCTAGGGTGGCTTCAGGGAGGTCCCAAAGATCTGGGTGAGGTGTGTGCTGGGGTTCACATCCCCTGTGGGGGCAACCTGTAAGGAATGGCCAGTGGAGTGTGCAGGAGTGAAGCCTTTGGAAGGAATCTGCATAGGCACCAGCAGTAATTAGCCTGAGGGAAAGCAATAAAATGCAATAAATAAAAAATTCTTCACTCTCAATATTTAGCAAAATTTTTTTTTCCAGCCTTCCTCCCTCACTCCCTCCTTCCGAACTGCTCTCTAAAGCTTCTGTCGCTTGATAGTGAATTCAAAGCAACAGTAGTTGGAGTCAAATAGTATGCAGCAAAATGGAAGAGCTTTTTCTAACTTTTAATCTTTGTTTTGCCCTCTGCCTTCTAGAAGAGGGAATTGGAACAGGGGAAGGATAAAAAATGGAACAAACAAGGAATAACTGAATATTCAGCTCAGTTGGAATGTAATTGCCTCATTTAGCATAATTTTGTAAAAGCTCAGGAGAAAAGGATTCTTTACATTCAACAGATTTGAAGCATTTAAAAATAATGGGTCAAATAAGTGCTTACTTTTATTCTGACCAATGCAGCAGTGAGAGCAAATGGAGATGGCTATTGTCACATGGTCACCAGTGTGTCACTCAGCTGGCCTGACCCCATGGCACTGGGCGCTTTCTTGGAGATGAAGGGAGAAGCCTCTGCAGCTCTTGGAGTAAAAACAGCTGCAGGGGCTCAGAGTGCTTTGCAGGGCTCAGCCACTTCACTGAGCTGTTGCTATTTTAGCTAAAAGCTTTTTTCCTCCACAGCTGAAGTGACACAAAGAGTGTCAGACGCATTCGTCACCAACGAGACATGCAACATTTTTCCTGAGCACTCCACTGATGTTCCCTCTGAGCTCCTCCTCATCTCGCTGTCCTCCAGGTGTTCAAGTTCTCCCATTCTGCAACCACCTAGGATTACCTTGTTCTCCCTCTCCTTTTCTGCAACCAGTAATTAAACTTAATCTTTCCCTTTCCAAAAATCTGCCTTACTTTTGGTGTCACAATATCTTCTTCACTGGGGCCTCTCCTCTGAAGATGCTGTGTAAGCAGGGGAACCTGTTCAGCCCCACAGCCGTTTCTAGCAAACTTTCAACCTCAACATACAATCTCCAACCCAAAGTCTCACTTTGTTTGTACTGAAACTTTCTGGGAGAGATGGAGTATCAGCCCAGCCAGAGAAGCTGGTAGAAGCAAAGAGACCATCCAGTGAGGCAGGAGAAGAATGAAAATAGTGTTTTTAATATCATTAACAGCAATCTTACAGTATGTCTTTCACATCACATATTTCTAAACTGCTCATCTGGAAAATATAAGCTGCAAAAATACAGAACACAGTACTCAAAATATATCGAGCATGTGGTTTCTCTTTCTTCTTTTTGTTTGTTTGAATCAATTGTACACTGTAACATTTCTTTTTCCAAAACAGGTTCTGGTTTATTTTGGAAGTGCTGCTAAACAGCTGCCAAATTCCCAGCAGTGAAACCAACACCACCAACAAAGAGTTTTCCAAGGACCATTTTGTCTTGGGCACTGCAGGAAAAGTCTAACCTACAGCCCGAGTACACTGCTACAGGCCATCCATGGAGGAGAAACCTTCTTTGCAGACAACCACCCAAAAATGCTGCTCTGCCCAGGTGACAATGAAGAACAATGGTATGAGGGACAAACATTGGTGCCTGGTCTGGTATGGAGGCAGGTTGATATTCCTCTGCTATCGTGGACCCTGCACTGAGCATTGTGGGAAAGTTTAAAGCCATAGGTGTGACAAACTGCATGGGGTATTCTTGTTCCTCCAACAAGACCATCAAAGTGGAAGCACCCTCCACATCCTGATAGGAGATTACATCCACACACCAGCTGCAAACGCTTGCCAGAGAATTCCTGAGCTTCTGAAGACTGGATGAAACTCTCACCAAGAAGTTAAGCAATGCACCAGGATTGGGAGGACACGTGGCAGAGCTGTCTTACTGAAATGTGTTAATTCTGAAATGTGTTAATTCTGTGTTCACACCATGGATGAACACAAGGATGGAGAAAGAAGTGGGTTAAGGAACAAAGTTCCCAGTATTCTTAATAGCCAAAAAAAAAGGTACCCCCCAGTGTTTGCCAGAGCCATGGAGGGGCCAGCTGGTTGTGTTAAGAACATGAGAACTTCTTTCCCCATCTGTTTTGAATTTTAAGCTTGCATTTGCTCAGCTGTAGCTGCTGCTAAGGGATGTCAAGGGTGGAGAATAACCAGGTTACACAGGCAGGGCATATGCTCCTGACCAACCTCTGCATTAGGAAAACAAGCAAAGAGAAATCAGACAAACTAAGAATTGCTTTTCCTCCATCATCCATGGTCAAGGACTGTCTGGGGCAGCACTGTCTCTTCTGCTTACAAACCACATCAAGTCAAGAACTGCTCTCCTCTCACGTGTTCAGGTTGCCCTCACGCCCTCCACCCTGGCTGGTTTCCATCTGGTGCTTATGTCATCTATACAGGGCAAAAGGTATTTTAACATTTTCTGATTGCAAACATTTCTTATCTAATGCCATTTATGCATTTCTAGCTCACACGACCCCAAAAGTCCAAATGCCTGGATTGTGATATAAGTACATACAGCAGGGGAAAAAACATTTCTGCAGACTGCATTTGACTTGTATCAAAAAACCTAATGAACACCACATTTATTGTACTTTATTTACATGGTAGTCACGTATAATACAATACAATACAGCGTTCCATTTGCAGTGGTAGGCACTATGGGTTTTAAAAGGTCACAGCTCTTCCCCTGCTCCCATCCTCACCCCTCCTCCCTACAGATGCAGTATCGAAGTGAACCAAGAGCTCCCTTCTGAGCAGTCCCAGCACTGCTGCTTTCCACTGAACCCTGCTCTGAGGTGACTCCTTCCCAGAAGTAGATGATGGGAGCTGCTTTCACGTGCTAACATGGAGACTCCTAAACTTTGGTGTCTTAGACCGTTAGCAACGATTAGCATTTGTCAGGGGCAGTTAGAGCCTCATCACGGTGCTTTGCACTGAAAACATTGTGAAGGCAATGGGGGGCTGTAGACAAGCTACAGACCTCAGCACAGCCTGTAGGCCACCTGTGATCAAGAGCACAGTTTTAGTCCTGCTGTGCATAAGACTTAAGAAAAATGTCTGTGATTCTTCAAGAGGGATCATTATTCTCCCATCAGGCAGAAAGCATCTTGGGCAAAGAACAGGGGTCACTTCTTCAAGTTCACACAGGTAAGAGTTGTGAGGCACCAAAAACATAGCACTGAGATGCAGTTTACATGGAGGGGTAAATGCTCTGTTATTTGTGCGATGCCACGCTGCCAAAGAAAAAGGTTTTGAAGGGCTAAGACCTAGGTGGCAGGGAAGATGCCTTTTGCTGGCAAATTAGTTGGGAATAACTGTGATCTGTTAGGCCATATGAGACTCTCCGATTCCAGAGAGATTTTTGCTTCCCACCCAAGAGCTGTGCAAACAGCATGAATAAAATTTGCACCACCTGCTTCACCTTAACACCAATTTGGTTTTGTCTGGGTTCATACCCTTCTCATGTTTGCTCTCAGTAATTACACAAATGAATGCACTAACTGGTAGAAACACTGGGAGAGGCAGAGAATTTCAAGCATCTGTGAGAGAATATTCCTGGAAAGTGGATTGCGAGTTGGAAGCCTGCACTTTGGCTGTCCTGGAGCAGTGTATATCCAGTGGCTCTATGCCCACTGGCACTGAGCACGGATCCTCTTACTCAATTCCTAATCACGTACTTTTGAACTAAATATTTGTACTGATGAGAAAATTCCAGCCTAGGAAACTCAGGGCGCATTAATATCCCCCATGATTTCTATGTCCAGTCAGAACAAACCAACATGTATGAATTTTAAGGAATTTTTTCCATACCTCTCCAGATGACAGAGGATAAGAAGAAATGACCTTGTAAATACATTGGAGGCATTTTCTTGGTTTTCTCAGCAATTCACAAGGAAGAAATAAAAGGAAAAATTCATTTATGAAGTTGCTATAAATTATTTGCCGAGTGGGACTTGACAAGTTTCTTATTGCTTTCTGCCATTTGCGACACCAGCTTCGTGTAGAACAAGCTCAGCACTACAAACTGTCAGGGTATTGCTAATCTTTTACTTCCTAGGGTTTGACACTCTGCTCTGCTGTACTTACTCTGAAGAAAGTGGGGGAAACACCACAAACTCGCTCCCATCCCTGGAGTCACTCCATTCATCAACCAGAGACAGAGGCGAGGCTTTGCCAAGTGAAACAGCTTATATGTTACACACATCCTACCGTCCCACTCTGGCAGCCATCTGAATAGATTCCTCAGTCCCCATGGCTTTTCCTGAATCCCTGTGTCCTCTCGTCACTGAAGGATGCTCACAGTCAAGCAGCTGTGGCAAGACTGAAGCTGAAAGAGCGGTTTGTGTTTATACTCAGTCAAAGAAAACACAGGTATTGCTTCTGAGGAGGCAGAGTCTCCTTCTGCTCCACTGGGTTCAGGGAACAGACAATGCCCAAAGATTTTACTTACTTAATAAAGTACCTAATGTCTTAAGAACTGCTGAGAGGCCATTTTTTCAGCAAAGCAATTGTATTAAGACTCAGATTGGCTAGAAATGTCAATGGAATGATGAAAAATATCATTCACAGCCTAGAAGTAATAGATTTAGTGTATAAAAGCAGAACAAACTATAATATTTTGAGCATATGTAATACTAAGTGAGACCTTCTGGCATTCCAGTCAGATTTAAATGCCAGTCAATAACTCCAAACACTTCATATTGACTTGGTAAAGCCAAGCTGTGCTTTGCCATCAGGAGGAAGGAAGAACTGTGGCCAGAGAAAGGAAGCTGATGGTTATTTTGGAAGAAATGCCCACAAACTGTGGGTCTCAGGAAGGTAGGACAAGTAGGTCTACCCCTAGAATCACACAGAATCATTCTGGTTGGATGAGACCTTCAAGATCATCAGGTCCAACTGCCAAACAATCCAGTGGCACTGAAGGATGGTGAATCCTTCCAGGGACTCCAGGAGACTCAGCCACAGGACCCTAGTTGTTCCTTTCCTCCTTGGATCAATTTCCATCATCAGGTAACTGTAGCTGAGCCTGGCTCATGCCTAAAGCTCCCATCACACAATTGCCTGTCTTAATAAACTGCTGCCTATATTCACACCAATTGTAACTTGGCTGCCTTGTATGGACAGGGGGATGCATGCTGGAAAGAAAGGAGAATATTCAGAGTCTCCTGGAGCTGCTGCCAAAAAAAAAAAAATTGAGTCACAGCAACAGCATGGGACGTTGGGAGAGATGAGCTCAGATTTAGGTAAGAAAAGCAACTTCTAATGCAAATGGGAACAGGTCAGGATTATTGCTTATATTCAGGGGTGCTCTGCTCTAGGCACAGAAAGCCTGTGAACTTTGCAGGCATTAAGCAGATGTAGAGAGATCAACAACAAACCCGCTTCTGTCTGCAAAGATAGTCCACGTGAAATTAGGGGGATAGATGAGCATGGCTGTGTCTAAAGGCAGAGTGAGAGTAAGTCTGGAAACGCTTGTGAACAAAGGAACAAAGCTGTTATCACATCAGTCCAGTGAAGCATTTGCATATGTCTTTAATACTAACAATTCCCCATGTCGACTGCCAAGAATAAAACAAACACCAGACCAAGAGGGTCCAAGTCTAAAGAAAATACTGAGCCCAACACACCCAGCTGTGACAAACTCTCACATAGCAGCAGTGGCTGTGGCTGACTCGGGGGCTAAAGCTTCACAGTGCTGGTAGCCTTCAGGTTGTCTTGGGCTTGCTGCAGAGTGAAACTGTTGGTTAGGAGATGAAGTTGCCTTCACGTCTCCCAGGACCTCATTTACTGAGAAAAAAACCCATGTTTCTGACTGAGCCACAAAGGTAAATCTGAAGTACACTGCCTCCAAGAGCAATGTGATGAACATAAAACTCTGATGGGGATAAAAGGGACTCAAAAATCTCATTAATTTCTTTATTTTTTAAGAAGAATATGCCAATGCATCTCAGTCATTTGGAAATACTCCAATCACTTTCCAAGTGTCTGCAAATCATCAGTTCGATTCTGAAGCATAGCTAATTCAGCTAAATGAAGCTAATTCCTCTCTGCATCTTTCCCTTTTCACCTTCCCAGTAAAGTGAGACCCAACTGAGATGAACAGTAGCAGCACTGAGTAGTTCAGTGCATCTCGCAGGGATACGGCAGCCCGAGGCCCATCAGTTAAATTCCAAAGGAATGGAAGGTTTATCTAGATAATTCAAGTGATGGCTTTTTCAGTCCCACCATACATCCAAGATGTGCTGGGCAAAGTCGGAAAAATGTATGGTATCAGGATGTATAAAAAGGAGGCTCATGAAAATGCATTGCTTTGTTAACAAGGATGCAAAGAAATCAATTCTAGTGTTATCTGCACCAGTTTTAGATCAGGGTCCCCTTTTGATTCCACTGAAGCTACAACAAGGTGGTATCTGTGCAAGGGAAAGGAAACCCCAACCTGAAGTCATGCAAGGCAACTGGACAATCCTCTGAAGACTGTTAAAACTCAAGTAGTTTATAATTTCCAACTTCCCATTCCTTAGCAGACAGCCATGCAGGGAACACAGTGCTTGGAAATGTCAAGGTAACATTTCTGCTGAGACTGAGGTCTCAAAAGAAAAAAAAAAATTGCAATGCTCCTGAATACAGAGAAAAAAACCTCTCAACATTGGATCTGGATGGCCCAGCTCAGCCCATGCCCTTGTGTCTGTTCCCAGCAATGGGCATGTTTCTCACTCCATCCTTGTGCTGAAGTTCCCTGCACGGTTAAGGCAGTGGCAGAATGGAAGCGAAGCGCTGACAGGAGAAGGCCCGTGCTGCAATTTGGGAAGTGGGAGGATGTCTCAGGCTCTTCATTTGCTGTTCTGTAATGAAAACTGGGTCACAGGCAAAAGTGGCTCATGGTTTTGAATTCAGAAAGAAAAAAACAAACCCAAAGAGCCTGCTGGGATGGATGAAGGTTTTGGTCTGTGTGTTTTCGTTAAACTAAAGCTCTGTTCTTGAAGCTATACCAAAGCACTGACAGTAAAGCCCTTCATGATTCAGGCATCTGATACACCCTTAAAAAAAAAAGAGTGGAATGGGGAGAGAGCTTTTCAAAAATCGCATTATCAGAAGAACTAAAAACCAACAATCATGCAGGAATTTTAAATTACAGCTTAAAAATAATGTAAGTAAAGCCATTCAGCTACACCTCCCATACATACCGAGGGAAGAGATTAAATAAAAAGAAAGAAAATGTAAAAAAAACCCCAACCCAAAACCACATTAAGTGCCCTGGGATTCTGGTTCTGTAACTCTGGTCGAGGGGGACTTTTGACTGTACAGACAAACCAGGGTTTGTTTTGCATCACGTCAGCATGCTATTCTCCTTCACCTTGGACTTTTTTGGGGGGGTTGGGAAATGAAATTGTGAAAGAGGTTATAGAATTTCAAGCAATCAGGCTTTTAAAAAGGTTCTATTCTATGACATTTGTGTTCGAGTCTGAATGTGTGTGTATAGTATAAAATCATGAGCTAACATTTGAAAAGACAGCAGTCTAAGTAATAATTTTGCAGAATGAAGAGAACTGTACAGAGTGATTTCAAAGGCTTATACTTGACAATTATACATATTTTATGAGACAGTTATGCACCCTGTGCCTTTTTTAGATTCATTGTTTTATGGATGCAGTAGCTCTACTTTAGAAGACAGGATACTCTAAACCAATCTAATAGTCTAAAAAGCATCATTTACCACCCAACATAACAATGGCACTGCATAGCTTAATAACTCTTCTTTTCCTTAAACTCCTTCATTAATCAAGTGATTCTTAACATGACTGAAAAACAAGAATCAAATATCTGCACTTACAATATCTGTTGAGTGTTTGGCACAGTGGAGTTTATTTGATACACCCTTTTCTTTGCCCCGACATAGGATGCCGTGCATAAATTACAGACACACGTGTGGAACCAGTCAAGTGGAAGCTTTTTGATACCCCACCCCCATGTTTCAATGCTTAGATAAGAGCAAAGTCTGCTAAAAAGGTGTTGAGCATGAGTGGCAAGTTGTTAACCCCCTGCATTTGTTGCCAGCTCTGGGGTGTCCACTGCCAGCAATGGACAAGGACTTGGGGAAGATCAGCCTGTCCACCAGCTGCATGGAAGTGATGTCCAGCATTCACATGCCAGGTTACTCCTCTGAACATCTGCAAGTTCACAACAGCTTCAAAATACAAACCAAAAAAAAAAAAATGAGCTTTTTGATTATGATGCTAACCCTTAAAAACCTTCTGACATTTAGTCCGTTGGAAATGCATCTGGTTCCTGAGGAAAACTCATCAAACACAACCAATTTGTATTGCTTTCCAGCAGAAATGTTTGGAAAAGAAAAATATGCATGCAAAATAAGCCTGACCCATTGCTTCTTGAAATCAGATAAAAGCTTCCCCATGATGTTACAGGCCTAGATAAGACTGCACTGCAAAAGCAAAGCCAAATCTGCTCCTGCATGGGTGCCTCTTGAGGATCTGAATGAAAACTTCAGAGGTGCTCAGTACTGGCCAGCCTCTGCTCACATAACCCAGCCTTCCTTAGGAACACTATTTGCACATCTAAGGGCAAAATGTGGCCTCCAGGAGGGGGAATTATTCCACCTTCCTCACGTGGCTTCCACTGAAGTCAGTAGAATTTCTCAGGTAAAAAAAAAAATATCAGTGGTGAGGGTTACAGGATTAAGGTCAGTATTCCTTTCATCTTGTACACGCACACACGCACACTTAAAAGAAAACATCCATCACACAATTTCTAGATTGCAAATTATATATATATATATATCTATCTTTAAAAACTGGAGAGAACATAAACAGTCTCTCCATATATATATGTATTCACTGAGTCACATAGAATATGAAAAAACTATATTATGTAAATCATCACATTATCTATAATTCTCCAACTGATTTTTTTTTTTTTTTTTAGAGAGACACAGTGCATTTGTTCTCCTTTTTTAAAAACAGATTATGTGTCTTCATTGGCTTGGTAGCATATTAGAGTGAAGGCGTATGGATAAAAAATGCAGAGGATTAAACAAACCCCTTGAGTCACATTACATTTGGGTGAATTAAACAGGATCCTGCCCCAAACCAGCACAAAGAAATCCTCCCTATGGAAAAGTGTCAGCGATTTAAGGGTTAACATAGATTTGAAAATAAGTTTTAAAAAACAAAACAAAACAAAAACAAACCAACAAACCAAAATCTTCTTAGAGGACTACACAGACAAGTATTTGGAATTCATCCCCCTATAAAAATGACAGCACGTTTGGCAAGTGTGAGCAAATGTCTTGAACTTTACTGGGTTGGAGAGATCTGAGCACAGCTACCCACAGACAACCACCAAGCTGCAATCTGTGAATAAGCCTGGGCTGGAAGGACTCGGGTACCCCTGACAGCTTTGCTTGCCACCTGGAAAGCTTCCAGCAGCTTCCATGGTATTTATCGTGGACTTGTGGCTGGTGACAGAGTGTGACTGGTGGAACAAGTCCAGCACTGCTCCCTCTTTGCCATCACAGAGAGCAGAGGGTGTGAACAGCACCCAGCCCAGCTAACCCTTCAGCCCACGCTGCAGGCTCCACCTACCCCTGGGACTGCCTTTGTTTGGCCATTACCACATTGCTCTCTCTATGCCTGATGCCCAAGCCCGTCCCTTTGCCGAGCTCTCTGATGAACCTCTGCAGATGCCCTTTTGAGAAACCTGTACTGTCATCATAGGGGCTGGTACCCAGCCACAGCAGCTCCCTGCTTTCCCCAGCGCCCCGCAGGATGTCACAAGTGATCCCATGAAAAGATGCTGTTCTCAAGAATCCCAGCTGGGTCTGACTTGAAGAAAAAGACAAAAGTTTCCTGTGTTGCTGCTGTTATTTTGCAGTTGCGTTTCTTCATTCGTGCTCTTCTGGTTTTTATTAAAAAGGACCCTTATATTATTAATATAGTTCACCCCTCCACGGTCACTATAAAACAGACTCCATATTTTCACACCACTCATGATCTTCAAGGTTATAGATAAATTTTGTCCTATGTGATTGATTTGGGGGCACCGAGTCCCGCCCCAGATTGTCCAGGGTGAGAGTAGAGGCAAAAAACTCACTAGTGCTGAGCCCACCTTCGTGGTTCTTGATGTATCTTTTATAGTTTTTCCTCAAGCACTGCCAGGTGGTTGTATACAGGATGAATGCAAAAGACTTCAGGGCTATAGCAATGCTAACATACAGGTATCTATAGACCACATTGTCGTACAGTGCGCAGGCTCCCTGCTCGCCACAGAATGTGCTCCAGAACAGACACGTGGAGTCGATTCCAGCCCCAAAGATCAGCGGAGGTGGGATGAAACCTGTCAAAATAAGAGAGACAAATCATGCTTTTATGATCCTTATGATAGAGAGAAGACATGATTGCAGTGAATGGAAAGAGAGGATATTTCACCGAGGTTAATGGTCCCAGCCTGTGATCCTAATTTTTCAAGTTCTAAATCAACCTAAACAAAATCTGTGGATGATTTTTTATCTTGGACTCAACATCTGAAGGAGAGATTCCTGCTGGTATCAACACGCAGGAAGGATTTTACTCAAGTTTAAGTGGCTTTGATGAAGCTTCTTGTTTCCCTAATGAGACTGAGTGGAGGGGTAAATGAAAGAGGAGGAGGACAGCCCTGCAGCTTGCTCTCTCTGGTTAGATAGTGGTAATTCTGCACACTGGGGTGTTCACCTGAAGGTTGTCACAGGACTCCAGTTCAGAGCCTGAAATCAGCTGAGGCATGAAGGTCTAGTTTTGGACCTTTCCATGAGGAAAATAAACAATGGTCTCTAATAGATGCCAAAGATGAAATCTGAAAGAAGATAAAATTTCACCATTAAATGAAATATCACAGCATGATTCTCCCACAGCCACTGCAGCTAACTAATGATGAGCTTTTCTCAATCATCATTTGCAGCAAAGCTGCAATCTTAAAGCAATCACTCCAACCTCATTGAACTTTATTAGCAATGTTTTTCTTCTCTGCTTTTTCCCCTCCTACAGTGATATTGCAGAACCCCCCAGTTACCCATAACCCTGACAGTGGTTAGGACATCTATGCTCCAGCTTTGCACTCTCCAGCCAGCACACATACACTGAGCACCCTGCACTCAGAAGAAAATGTGGCTATTCTACATATGTAAACCATTTCTCTTACTTCTGCTATGTGTGGGGAGGATGGAAGCAAAGAAACCCTGGGAAAAAAACCAACCCTGATTGATAAAATCATTCATGTAGGTTAAGACAACAAACAAAGGAGAGCATCATATCTACTGAAATCCAACAGCAGGTAAGCATAACACACCCTCAACAGCATCACTGCATCCGTAGGTGTTGTGACAACTGAGACCCTATAAATACATGTGGAGACAGCCACACACGAGGACTGCAGTTTCTAGACAGAAACTGTTTAATCTTGGATCCAGTTTCATCATTAACCTGGATTTCCACGCTTAAAAAAGATACCTTCCCTCAGCCTGTCATGAACAAAGTAGTGACATTCATGACATACATCCTAAGACTACAGATAAATTGGTTGTCTTCACTGTTCCCTGTGGTAACTGAGATGTCTTTATTTTATTTTGTCAATGACGGGTGCTGTGCAGGTTTTGTTTGATCTTCTTTGCTTCTTAATAAATGCAGGAGTTAAGAAAGGCTATAATGGGCTTTTGCTACTCATTTTAACCAGTCATTAATAGCACAAATGTAGTAAATAAAAACAGATGATAGAAAAGCAAGACAATCTTTTTTGTTAGAAACACTAGTTCCAGCCATCACATCTAAAAACCTGTTTACATTCTGGGAAAAATGTCAGTGTCAGCTCATTGTTTGTCATTTCAATGACTGGAAATTTCAGACTGGGCTGGTTCTGCTCCTAAGGTAGAAAATGTTGGGTTTGTTGGTTTGGTTTTTTTTTACAAAAAACCAAACTGTGGCTAACCACACACTCAACCTGGAATTAAAAAATTTAGCTGAATTCCTGCCAAAAAACAAGCAAGGAGAAGGTGCTGCAGAATGCATTCTGTGTATCCAGTGCTGCACTGGTGCTGGGTGCCACCCAAGGGGGTAACATCCAGACGCAGCAGGGACCAAGGAGGCAGGAGCTGCACACTTTATAGACTAAGAAAAATCTACATTTGGATCAATGTTGAGGTGTGAGCCCCTGCTTGTTAACATGCTGAGAGATGCTGATACAAAACTTTGGAGATGTATAGGCTGAACTTCAGAAACAGCAATCATCCCCATCTGCTGGCTTCAGCCAGCTTTCCAGGCCAGATAATTTGGCCTGGAAATTGCTCCTCAGAAGACTTAAGGAAGAGCCAGTTTCACTGAACTCCAATGCTACACCTGTGTGAAGCAGGTATGGATGGGGAAACCTTAAAGAAACACACATGAGAACTTCTAGGAACCAGTGAGTGTTTACCAGAGGAGAGGACAAGAGACTCACAGGAACAACTCAGTGCCTAGAGCCTCTCAGACACAGGAGCTGTAGAGCTACACTGCAGATTGGAAAGTCCTTCTAAGAAAGAAACACTCATATTGGAAGAAGAGAGGCAAGAAACGTGGGCTTCCAGGAAAAGCAAAAGAAGTGCCAAGCTAAGCAGAGGCTTTGCTAGGATGGGTGGTGAAACCATCCAGAAAGATGTGGCCAGGATCTTATAAAATTGAGAACTCTTTGTCACTGCAGGTTATTTCCATTCCAAACCTTTGGCTCCAACAGCATTGCCTCACTCTCTGCTCTGAGAAACTGCAGTAGCACTTTTAAATGAAGACATTGTTATGCTGCCCTCTCACAGCAGAATTCCTATGGAATAAGATAACACATCCAGGAGGATATCGGGAGAGTTCAGTCTTATTTCATGTTATTACAGAGAATATTAAAGAGATTCAATCATGTTTCACTTCTTACTGCAAAGTACTGCAAAAATTTCAGCTATATGTATATATTACATAGCAGAAACTGTAGGGTTGTATAAGAAAAGCTGCTTCTGTCTTACTGAAATCTATTAGCTACGATTGCACCTCCGGGTCTCATACCTCCTACATTTAATACTCTCCTCTGGTTCAAGAAGCAGCTATTATCACTCTTTTCTTAAGTCAAAGCTTAAAGGTGAACTGAAAAGCTTTTAAAATAAATCAGTAAAGCTATTCTGAAACCTCGGGTTGTTAAGGGCAAAATTTGGATATCCTTGTTCATATTGAAAAGTACCTTTCTCTTCATTTTCTATGGGTTCAAGATACTTTGCTGAAGTGCTTCAGGGTGTATTGTCTTAGTTCATGGGAATTGCTTAGTGACCAAGCAACATATAAAAAAGTTAAGTTTAAATTCTTACTACAGCTTCTTTCCTGGAAGAAAAAAAAAATGTATTCAACTTAAGTATACATGTCTGAGCCTGGTTTTGGAGGAATTCAACATGCCATTACCTCAGATGGCCTCTCTCTTTTGGAAGGAAAAAAGAGAGAACACCTCCTCCCTTAAGAACTTTTTTCTTTGGAACCAAGAGGCCACAGCCAAGCTACCTGTACACTTGCCTGCTGACACTCATTGGCCAGCCAGAGCCGAAGAGAGGCCAAAAGCTGAGAGCAGCCCCAAAAGCTAAAGTAAGTGCTGTCTTTGCAAGGCTTGAACCAGAGCTGACCCAAGTCAACCCAGAAGGTTCCCTTTGAGCTATCTGAGCTTTGAGTAAGATCACTTGACAGAATTTTCTGTATGACTGCAGATGTATGACTTCTGTTGCTTCAGAAAAGTATTGAAAATATAACTGGCTTTATTGTAAACTGGTCTGAGACCACTGTGTCCTTGTCAATTAATGACGAATAAGGTGTTACAAATAAATAAGTAAATACATTAAGTCACTTCTTCAAAGCAATGCATGGTACAGTTGGATTTTTGGTCCCCTACATCCTAGTGCCTTGTTGCAGCCTAGAAGGGGGCATTTTACTCTCTAGGTCATTGTATTGGTATGGGGGTGTGTGTGTGTGTATGTGTGTCACGCAGGGAAGGTACTGACCCTGCCATGCTAAATAAAAAAAAACACAACAAATTCCACCCTCCACAACACACAGAAACACCATGCATGAGATGGACTCACACAATGGTGGATCAGAATGGATTTTGCCCTGAATCATTGAGATGAGTTGAAATACAGAAGCTTTAAAATAAGAGCCACCTCTTCAAATGGGAGAAAAACCTTCCATCCATAAACAAGAAGCAGGTGAGTAACAGCCCAGTGTGTTCCTTTAAATTCATACATGAGAAGTACATACTGGTCCAGAGGAACAGCCTTATGCATTTTAATGAGATATTAACCCGCAGGAGGATACAAGGACTCAGCCTGGCTCATTTCACCATTTCCCTTTCCAAGAAACCTGGTGGAAGGGACAAACACACCATGTAACACAGGTCCTGTCCCTCAAAGGAAGCTGAAAATACATATCCCTCTACTTCAGCAATATGCAATACAGCAGTAATTTTGCAAGCTGCTGACATGTTAATAGCAGCTATAGAAGAGTAACTGGTTGCGTGGGACCATGGCAGAAATGGTCATTTCTCTTGCAACACTATATTTTCTTCCATTAGCACAATTCAAATGGCAGGAAAAGTGCCTTCAGGAACCTTGATGTGATTATCCTTCACAGAGAGGGCTCGGATCTCTTTGCGTCAGACCCCACTCACGACAACCCCAGCACTGCAGCGAGTCGAAATCAACTTTTGCATGTTAAGAACACAGGTTTATGCGAGGAAGGAGAAGATGGGAGAGAAGGATGTGAATGTTTTTGTACCTACCTAGCAAACGGAGAAGCAGGAAAAGCACCCCCAAAGCGTAAGACTTGAGTTCGGGGCTCACGGTTCTGTAGGGAGGAGGAAAGGAGAGAGTGAAATCGATTCTTGTTGTTCTGCTTTGATTAACACACCCCGTGGCCATTCTGTGCTGTCAGCCAGGATGCCACCACCACCTCTTCAAAAAGTCATTACTGGAGTTTTTCTTCTCCCTTCGCCTGAACTGCCTACAGCCCCAAAAGTAATTGCATTGGTGATAGGTTCAGGAATTTAGCTAAGTCATTAATAACAACAGCTAATCTTGTCGTTGGATGGAGAAAAATGAAATTCCCATCCCAGTAAATCATCATTTACAAGCTCCCCTTCATGCTTTCAAGGCTCCAGATGTTGAGAATTGATGGAAGAGAAAACTTTTTGTTCTGAGACTTCCTAGACTACTGGGAACAAAAGAGAGAAGGGAGGATGACAGAACAAAAGGCTCAGTCAGCCTGTTAAATGAAGCCTCCCAGTGAAGACATGCTCACGAAGACCAGTTTTCATAGGCATGAGTTTAGGACATGAATTTTTTTTATGCTGGGAGGACAATGATTGTGGCTGCCTTCTGCTATAAACACAGCCCACTCTGTCACATTATTAGTGTTATCCTTCAAAGGTGCTTTATAGAAAATAATTCATGGCTTTCTAATTCACTTAGCTCAAGGATGCGACCGGCTGAAGTCATCCTCTTGGGGTAGGCTCAGCAAAGCCTTCAGAATTTCAGAATCACTCATTTGGTCTTAAGTCTTACAATGCCATTTTATTTCCCATAGTACATAAAGGCTGAGAAAGCAGGTCAGTGATCCTCATATGAATAGATTCATCACACAGGGGAATTTTAAAGGCCTAAGCTGACTCTTCCATTAGCTCCCTACAGAGGTCTGCAGGCAGCACTGCTAGTGGCACCCATAGTGGTGGGTCCTCTGTATTAATACACTGTGGGGCATCAGACAGATACCAATGAAACAGCAAGAAAGAGCAGCAGGTTTTAAGCTGAGAAGACCATTTTGATGATCTGCCCTCATCTCACACATTATACTGGCTAATGTAAATATTGTACCTCTGCAAAGCCTGTGACCTCTAGCTGAATTTCAGCCGGGTTTTCAGGCAGACCCCCAGGTTGTGGCATAAATCACCTGACCTTGGATGAACATTCCAGTGGTTAATGCCTTGGCTTAAATAGGATTCTACAGCAGAGTGGGAAATGAAGGAAACAAGAGTATTACAGTTTAATATATGGAAAAGATAAGACTGCCAAGTGAAATATTTCCAGGGGGTTTTTAATTGGTGGTGGTGTCCATCAGTCCACCTTTCTGTATTTAAGACTAAAGTCAATCTCCATATTTTTGGGTGGAGTAAAAAAGGCTGTCACCTGGAGACATCTTTTCTCACTGACTACAGCAGTGAACAAATGACTTGCCTAGACAAGGCATCTCATTTGTACACACCAAAGTTCATATTTAAATTAACCAGAGGAGCTGCCAATGCCACTTGTCACTGCCGGGGACACCAGGGACCCACTCATATGGCAGAACTTTCCTTTAGCAATCCAAAGTGGCAGTTGCAAGACAGCAGGAGATGAAGAGCTCTTCCCCCCACGTTTGAGTAGTGATCAGTGAGTCTGAGGGGAGCATAGTTACTCATTTGGATGTGTGAATTGTTTATTTCCTACAGCTGTGAGCTGACTATTTTTAATATACCCTTGGTTTTCTTATTCCCTTGTATTGTTCTTCCTGGCTGGTGACTGGCTTATCTCATTTGAAGTCATCAAGAAGACATCTCCATTCAGGATTCTACAGGTGCTGGCAGCTCCCTTGAACAAAGAACTCTTCAAACTTCAAATTACTTTTGCCATAATATTTATCATGAGAAATTTGATTTCCCTTTAGCTACCGTAGATGCAAAGAGAGAAACGAACTAGGAGGTGGAATATCTCATTTTGTATCCTGCAGGGAGACATGCCCTCACAGAGCTGTTCTGTCCAAGATCCACTCAAGAGTGCGTTTCTAATACAGACCCTTATTGATTGAATTTTATTGGAATTTTCCAGGCAGCCGAATGGATCTGCGATTTATGCCTCTGGTTATTATTCTCAGCAAGTGACAGCCTGGACAGATAAGTAATTCTGGAGAAACACGGGATGAGATATATACGTATAACATAAGGTGAAGTGTTCCATGTGTCTGGAAATAACACAAGGTCAGTTATTTGAATAAGCTACTTTTGCCCACCTATTCATACTGGCTCAACTCTGAGATGTTCTTCTGACTTTCAAGTTCCTTCTGTTCTTGGCCTTTGTCCAAGGTGAGAGAAGTTAAACTCTAGCCAGGGGGGTTATTGACCAAAGCTAGCCTTTGCTGCATGGTTTCTATGATCTCCAGACCATCTCTAAAGGTATTTTACTGTAACAGCCATTATGTGCTGAGAACATGGGGCTGCAATTCTGTCTCTTTCCTGGTGCAGTTGTAATGTTCTTAGCACCAGAACTGGAAGCTGCTCATCTGCATCTCCCTTCCCGTGCTAATCTCAGTCATGGCAAGAACAAGCCTGCACCTTTCTCTGCAGCTTCCCTGCAAGAATCTCCTGGTTTGCAAGCCCAGTCCCTCCTCACTCCCATGTTACCGAGATGTACTCATGCAATTCCTGTACTGTAGGCACTGAACTTGGTGGGGTCATGCCATGGATGAACCAGGTGCTACCAAGGAAAATAGTGGCTTAGAGAGAAAATACTTACTTAACACTTGAAACAACAGGCCTGAAAATGAGACAGGACTATTCAGGCTTCCACATCCCCTACTCTTGCCTGTATGTAATGATGGTAATGTACAAGTATGTCTGTGCCTATGGCTCCTTATTTGCTGAGGAGGTCCAAAATCTTTTGAAAATATGAGCAGCTCTTTCAAGGCATCTCCACCAGGGAATGTTTAGTCAAAGGAGGATTCTGATGGCTAGAGCAGAGGTTCAGTCCATGACTTTGGGGAGGGACTGTGGCTGCTCCCAGCAGTGAACCTACCTGATGAGTATGATGACTGAAGGCGTCTGCGCCATGGCCCCGATCATGCTGCAGACACACATCACACAGAGGAATGTCAAGAAGGCCTCTTCACAGCCAGGGCTGGGGCATTTACCAGGAACAACGGTGGCATTTTCAGCAGGGAGCGAGGTGAGGCACGAACAGCCACTGAGGTTCTGCAGAGGAGCACAGGGGATCAGAAGAAGGGAGAGCCATGGTCCCCACCACCCTCTGCAAGCAGGGCTTGCGAACAACAGCAACTCTGAATCCTCTAATAGTCAATTAAGCAACTCCTGAGTGCTTATTTGAGGGGGGTTTGGAAAGAATTTCAGGAACTTGTCAGCTACCAGCAAGGGAAAACTGACCCTTGCCTTGTTTCTTTACTTCCGCTCCTTTCAAGTCTCTCCCATAAAAGTCACTCCAACAAAATTATTACCAAGTTATACTCCTTTGGAGAAGAATAAAGAAACGATCTGTGTCCCTGCAACAAGGAAGACCCCCAAATTATGGTTCTAATTACTTTCTTATTTACCTCTGTCCTCTTGGCTGCTGCAATTAAGCTGAAGTACATTAAAAGCAGATAAATCTGCAGCCCTGTTCTTGGCTGTGGGTTTGGTGCCTGTTTCCAGCACCCTGAACGCCAGCGAAGAGTCCCTTACAATGGGTGCTGCAGCTCACCAAGCTCGGCAGCACAGACACTGCTGAACTCAAGTGCAGCATTAGGGCTAATAAATGACATCTGGTTCAGAGGGATTTGTGTTGAGCTAAAAGCTGAAGTCAGGCGTGATAAACTTTATCAATATGTGATCAGAAGGAGGGTGAAATGACTGCATTTTTCTTTGATCTCTCCAGCAAGTGCAGGATGTGAAAAGAAGCTTTGTTTGCCACTCACAGATTTAAGGATTTTTTTATTATTATTTTTCTTTTCTTATTTTCCAACTCGCCCTCCTGAATTTCTGAGTGGGGGATGTCAGTGCAATTAAAGCACACAATACTACCAAGAAATCCCTTAACGAATACAGAATGAATGATCATAAATGATTCATGGCTTGTCTTCATCAGCCCGCTGGGTTTGCAGGTCACGTGTTTGTAAGAGGAGTAATGCCATAAAATAAAACATATTGAAAAACAGCTAAATCTCCTCCCCTTCCCCTTTACCACATTGAAGGAGAAATTCCTTTGCTTTTCTGCTGGGGTCCCCTTAGGACCATACAAAAACACTCTTTCTGGTTCACTGTCTCCAAAGATAAGGATCCACAGGGATGCTACTCCAACCTTTCTGACATGAATCTCTTTCTTCTGCATAGGAGTCAAATGATTTTTTTCTTTTTTTTTTTTTTTCCAAGTGAGTGCACAGAGGACAAGAGAGACTGCAGTGCAGAACTCCAGGAGAGCTGGAGTAGACATGCAGGTGCCTTTCTGGATGGCAAGCAATAATTAACATAAATTCCTGTGCTGTGAGTTAGAAGCTGCCACCTGAAGGCTTTGAGATGGTGACAATTAGCACCACTGCAGTGGAGTTTGCACAGAGACAACAGAACCTGAAGCTCCTGGCTCTTACTGCAGTGTATTTCTAGCAACCAGCCTGGACACTGTCCTCTGGATTTAAACACATCTAAGTCCAGGGAACATACCTGCACTGAAATATCCAGGGATAAAATTCCCATCACAGCAAACACACAGAACTAGCTGCTTCTTTCCCACAGGCTCTCATTGATGGAAAGTACCTGTTCCTGGCAAGGGCAGGGGCAGATTCTCCTCCCACTGGTGTGATTTTTTACAAACCACGAGGCAGGTCTCCACCTCCATTGCCCAAAAATTTGCCTCTCCTGCTTTTTCGACCATTTTGCATCAAGGTGCTAGCATAAAGCAGTGTGAGTGGTTTGTATCAACTGCATACACTTGCTCAATGCTGCAACTCACCCTTACCTGGGAGATCTTTGATCTTTTATTACTAACGCACTATACAACTCACAGACATCAAACAAGGAAACATCAAAGATGGAGTTTTGCCTTTGTCCTGTGGAGAAGCAACTTTTGGTACCTGTGCCAAATTGCTATAGATTCCTTTGTCCACAACCCCACTGTATCCAAGCACACATTAGCACAGCCCTCCACTGCCCAGCAGCTTCCACACCGAGATTTTCCATGTGCATTTGAAGCTGCACAAATGCAGAGTTTGCACCTTTAACAGCATCCTGAGTTTAGGGTAATTATCTATGTAAATTACCCATGGTTTTAATTGCTCATTTTTACATACCCTCGCTCTGACAGAGAAGGTAGACTGGTAGTTCAGTGCAAAGTCGTGAGATGCCAGCATGGATGCCAGGCTGGAATTCAAGCATCCCCAGCCAAAGGGGTGAAAGAAGCAATGGCATCAAACAAACAAGATGCAAGGTCAAAGGCTTTGTAAACAAGGGTCACTCCCAGGAATGGATTGAAAAAGAAATTCCTGAAAGTGCCAGACTCTGCCTATCAGCACTGGCATCCTACAGCTTTCTGGACGGCTGCACCTCTGCAACCAGCTCAGTAAGAGAGAAGAAATTAAAAAGAAAAAAGCTAACTGAGCTACACGTTGCTTTTAGAAATTGTTCACAGAGGAAAAGTGGATAGAGGCAGTCAGAAACGACCAATGCAGTAAAGTTAAATAAAGCATTCAAAGAATTTTATGTCCCAGTAAAAAGTAACTCTTGGCTCATCCCAAGCATATAACATTCACAAGACCCTCTAGACAGGTCATTACCTGGATTATGGGTTTAAAACTTGGTTTGGCAATTTGGCTTTGCCTCAGGGCCATTGCATGGCCAAACTAGTCCATAATTCTTGATAATGCCCTTTCCAGAGGATGCTAGTGCTTCACTAATTTGTGTTCAAAACATTGCTGAAAAAAACCCTGCAAAATAAAGCAACGAAGAGAACCCCAAGATAATGACGAAAAGGCAAAATAGGAAAGAATGAGTAAGAGAGAGGGCAAGGAAAGTGGTTTTGCTCAGAGATTTGCTCTTGCAGAGCATGAGGTCAGGCAGCTGCAGACTGAAGGGGCAGAGATGAATTTTCATTACAGTGCTCCTTCCAGAGGAGCCAGAGCTTTGCCCTGAACCATGCAGAGAGGAGGCTGCTCTCACTCTCCAACCGCAGACCACACGGGCTGTGTTCTTCCTAAGGGCTCAGGGAGCTGGTGAGATGCTGCTCTGTGTGCCCTGTACAAGCTGCCTTCTTGTTCAAATGATCATGTTGTTGCCCCACATGTTGACTTGTCTCTTATTGAGAGGAGGAGGAGGAGGAGGAGAGGGCAAGAAGTAACATCTCGGCATGTGCCACTCACTTGTGGAGTCCCCTGGGGGTTGCTGAAGGCATCTTGCAGCTGTGGTATTGCAAAAGGATGACTATGTCTTTGTGGTTGGAGTGGGAATTGATTAGAGGTTTAAGCAGGGGGAGCTCCCAGGCCACCTGGCCATGAGACTGCACTTGCTAGCAGCGAGCTCACACCTCTGCTCACCAGCACTCACAGGGGTTTGTCCTCTCAAGGAAGGGAGGTTTGATGTCTCTATAAAAAGGGAGGATGAAACCACGGAGGGGTAATTGCATGTCATGGGCAATGATGTCCCTGCAGCCACATACAGTCACTGTGACCAGGCTGACCTCCCAGGGGCTCACACAGGCAGCCTGGCAGTGGTCACCACACCTGGCATGGACCCAAGTGGGAAACAAGCAGGAATCCCACCATTTCCCACTCTCAGGAGCAGCAGGCAATATTTTTCAGTGTAGCTCAGAAGACATTAGCATTGCAGCAGAAAAAAAAAAAAGGAGAAGCAGGCTTTTAAAAGATTTTTAAAAATTCCCCACATCTTTACACAGAGATGGTTTGGCCTTTAAGAGTTTTCTAAAGGAAATAAAATCTTAGATATGGAGAACTGAAATATGCAGGATGTCTTTGGATGGTGTCTCTTGCTCCCTTGACAACTGCTCTTGCCTCTGCTTCTGAGAAGATCAGGGAAAGGGACATGAGCAAGAGGAGTGGAAGGAAAGCTTAGACAAGGGCAGATGAAACTAGTATTGAATTCTATGTGTCTAGGAAACGGTTTCAGGAAAAGGACAGGAGGAATAAAAGCCTTGGCCATGGCAAACATAGGCAGTTGGAGAAGCAGGGAGATGAGAAGCTGTAGGAGAAGAGTAGCTGGTCCCACAGCCAGGTCTAGTGAGCTCTTGTGGAGGATCTGGGTTCTGCCAGTGGACAACTGTGCAGAGCTCCTCTTGCATTCTTTGCTTCCATGCTGAGGAGCAGGGTGGGAAATCCCATGCCCACTGGCAGACTGCTGCTATAGTCAGGAGTGCGAAACAATAATGGCTCAGGCTCACCTGAGGTATGAGGTTTTCTTTTAGGGTTGTAACCACTGCTGGTTGTAAATGAGTTACTCTACCAGATACACCCTAATCCCCCTCCCTCCTGCTCACCAAATCATTCCTACAGGCAAGAGGTACTGAGGAAAGCCCACTCACCGTGCTGCTGCAGCCAGCAAAGCAGGCAGATAAGTATGTGACCCCATCTGCCCCACAGACTGGAGTGAAGGAATCAGTTTGGCATTCACAGTTGTTATTGCAGGGGGAATATGGGTCCAGAGATGAGGTTGGAGTTGAGCTTTAAGAGAAGCAGAAAAAGAAATTAATGGGCAGTGTGATGGTATCAGCCAGCTTTTCCAATCATTACCACATAAAGATGACTTTGAAGAAGGGTAGTTAAACAAATTACAAAAGCAGTGGGCAGGCTCTTTGGGTCCCAGCTTTAAATAATTGAGGCTACAGCCTCTCTGTGGGGACAGAAATGCCATGGCCACTACCCCTCTACAACAGGGAATCTAAAGTGAGGCTTGGGCTGCCTTCTTACCCCAGTGAGAAGCCACAGTTAAACCCAAAGAGATGATCTATATTTTTCTAGAACAGTAACTGTGAGAGCTGAAAGCCTGAAGTTGTCATCATCTACAGAGTGGCCACTGCATGCTGAGAAGCATTAGAACAGAATAACTCTTTCCAAGTCCTGTGAACGCTACAGGGCAATGTGTGCCTCATTTCTCTCATTAAAATGGGCCTGGAGCCACATACACACTCTCCTCACCATATAATTTCCAGGCATTTACAATTTGGTTCTTCAGATTGTCCCCAGGCACCTAAATATATGTATAAAGCAGTGCACATCCCTCGCTGCCAGGAGAAACCAGATGGTGCAGTGGATCCAGTGCTACTTAGGTGGCCAAGGATACAGAATCAAGTCTGACACTTTTCAGTTCAGTTTGACCAATTTTAGTAAAACTCTGTTGTCAGATTCAGGTCCTCAACTCTCACAGTGATGAGTGGCATGAAAACATCCCATACGAAGAGTCCTATATGACATTGTCTTCTATATGCTTGCTCTATATGGCTTTCTAAGGGCTAGTGCTGCCCAAAAGCTGTAGGTCAAGGACAATAATGTGGCATTTGTGTTGGTACAACTGCATGAGACCCTGCAACTTTCTGGGCACTCACTTGTTTCCATAGGGAACAGTAACCCCTGCCACAGGTCCTGTGTCACAACCCAGGAACAGGAAAGACACGTAGCAAGCTGTGGACACCAGGTTCACCAGCATGGCCATCCTGATGGCTCCCAGAGCAGACAGGCTGAGCTTCTTCACCAAGAGGCCACCAAGGAATATGCCCAGACATGCACATGGGATTGCTGTCATCCCTGCAAGAGGAAAAATCAATTAGCAAGAAGTGTAAGCAAGGCTCAGGAACCACACTATTACAGCCTTTTACCTTCCAGCAGAGATATCTGTGTGCTAATAGGGGGAAACCTTGTACTAACCAACTGCTGGAGCAGCACCAAGCTGGGGTTGCTCAAAAAGAGAGGAATGGATGCAAACGGGTTTGCTGCTTCACAGAGGAACTGGGATCTTCTTCCAGTTCCTATCCATATCAGAGAGAGATGCCACAATTGCTGACACTGGTCTACCCTACTTGAAGCAGCAGCATCTCTAGTGCTTCATGCAACAGTTGGCAGACAAATGAAGTCAAGAATTTTCCAAGATGTTTAGAAGTCTTGGATGAGCCTTGCTTAGTATAATTCACAGCAGTCTGGTCTAGAGAGATTAGGCAATAGTCGCATTTGAAAATACGAATTCTCCCTTAAAGAATCTCAAGACTGTGATATGTAAAATCACTGCCAGAAGTGACTCACTTTCCAGGCACAGAAAGACATAATCACACTGAGCTTGTCTGGCTTCACTTCTATTCCTTTGCTGCCAGTTCCACTCCAGACCTCACCTATGCTGCACTCACATGTTGACTGGCCAGGCAACTTCCACCAACAGTGTAGTGGGTTTCCTTCTCCCAGTGGGTCAACAGTGAAGTTGCTTTCTTTTAATAAGCTTTTAATTTTCAGGGAAGATGGAAAAGTCTAACATCTCTGAGACCTGTGACCTTCTGTCAGTTCCTATTAGAATTCACCAGTGAGTTCTTGTGCTGCTGGGGGAGGCAAGACTGACTGCAGGGGACTGCTTCTCTTGGAAAACCAGGCCAAAACCAGAAGATGTCAATGAGTTCACTGGGAAAATAAATAACTGTCAGGAGCTTGCAAGCTCCTTATTTTGATATTAAGATCCACCCATTTTGTGATGTCCCAGTTTTTGACAGATCACTGCCAGCTGCCCATCTGGCAAGTTGTGGTTGCAGACCATTCAATATCAACTTGCAGATATCTTAATTGGGTGCTGCCAAAGGAATGGCTGTCATAAACAAATCACTGGGCTTGCTTGGGAATGAGTAGCAGGAAGAAATAAATGAAGATCCTGCCTGTGCACCCATTGTGTCCTGACAGGGAATAAATGAATGTTAGGAAATAAATATATCTATCTCTGGGAAACAGCAGTAGTGTAGCATGGAGAGAGAAGGGGCAATTGAAAGACAACCAATCTGCACTAGCTTGGGTATTTGCACTGCTGATTGCAATCCCCTCACTTCCAGCCCAAAGGGAAAGGAAGGACTATCAGGAGAAAATGGGCTTCTTAACCCAGCTGGAGATGGGCTGGAGAACTCTGGGATGCCCAAGCCATGAGACAAACAATTCAATGGGCTGCCCTGTCTCTTGGTGAGCAACTGGAGTCTTGTGCAACCAAATGGCCCCGTTTGGCTAGGGATTTCTGCTACACTTCAGGGCCATCACAGACTTTCATACCCTGGTTGTATCATGCCACTTCTCACACAACAGGCTCAGCTACAGGAGGAAGGATGTTGGAGGTCTGCTCTGGGCTTTGCAGCCATGGCACATCTAGAGCCCAGGCCTCCCATTCACGGACACATTTCTAGATGTCGAGCAAATAACTTTTTGGTTGCAGTTACCAGTCACGCTGAACACTTTTAAGCATCTTTGGACACTGGAGATTTGGTGGCCACTGTGGTTACTCACCCAGAAGCTGGTTGGCAGATGAGGTGGTGAGGTTGAACTGCTGCTCCAGGTACTTCCCCAGGAAGGCAGCAAAGCCGGCCACCACAGCGATCTCCATGCAGGCTGCCAGGATGATACAGGTGAAGACGGGGTTGGAGAGCAAGTGTTTAGTTACTTTGGGGATCACTAAAAGAGAGGAAAAAGAGAGAGATGTTTTTGTGTAGGCTCTACTTGAGGTGCTGGAGAAGACTTGCTGCTCTCCTGCAGGAAAAAATCACTTCAAATCAGAAGCAGTTTTCTGTACTTGCACAGACAAAGCTGGTTGAAATGTGGCAACACCAGAATGATGTGGAGCACCAAAACAGTGTCATCTAAAGACTCAGATACCAGGAGGGTGCAAAAACAAGTCATCTATCTGTTCAGATCTTACAGATGACTGAGATTTTGAAGGATGAGTTCTTGCCAGGACTGCATTTGTTTCCCCCATACTGAAGTCAATCAAAGCTAAGTACTGTCTCCTCCTCCTTCTTTCACTACCTGTTCCCCATGAACAACACTGAGTCAGCTGATGGGCAGCATGAGAACTCTACTCACTACCACACAAAATTCCTGAAAGCTTTCAGACACAAATCAACCCAGCTCACACCTGGTCTTTCTTTCTCCTATCATCCAGATTTGCATCATTTTCTTCTTCCCATACAACACTGGCTCACTTGCTGAGGGACACCTTCTTGCAACACATCTGGGTGCAAGTTGAAATACTCCTGCTTAGCCCATGGCCACCAAAGGCATAAGGGACCTCATCCCTGGGACATGCATGTTAGCTTGTGTGTTCTGATAACCCAGAGCTCCACCAGCCAAGCAATGCTTTCCACGCAGACCCTACCAGCCTGGGTGGCTGCAAGTGTGGAAGAGGACACACCGAGCTATTCACTGTGTAAGATGCACACATGCTTCCTTTGGTTTCGTGATCTCTTGGCTCCTCCCTCAAAAATCATTAGTGTCCAGAGTCTTCTCCAAGCCCGTCTCTATTTCTGATAAGCAAACACGAGTTCCCTCACAAAGGGGAATCTGGCTAATGAATCAGATAGCACATTTTCTACTTCAGCGAACATTTTAATTATTGCCGAGATAATGCAGCTTGAAGAGGAGAGCATCCCAGTACAGGAGAGAGCCTTGCTTTGTCTCAATACCTGATGACTAATTTCTCCCTGAATTAAATGTGAAAATCATTAAGTTTGAAAATTACCTCGCTTTAGTGTAGCAAAGCCTCAATGGACCCCTATTTGCATTCTGAAAATCCATCCCCCACATCCCCTGTGATGTACAGGGTCTAGCAGATGACAGGTTTCTCTGGTGGTGGCTTCTGTTTTCCCTTAGCACTTCGTTTTTGGTGCAAAATCTAATTGCACTGGCCTCAGCAAGTGAATGCACGGCTCTTTGTCTCAGCTCTGCTTGGATCCCATTGATTCTTTCTGGGGAAGTGGGGTGGGTGGGAAAGGATTATAATTAGGTTTGATCTAACCTTTTTGGGAGGGACCCCTCCACAGTTTCTGGTCTCTTCACATCACAAATGTTATTTCATGCTGTATAAAAACTATTGCTTCCTGAGGATTTGCTGAATATAATGAAGGTGCAGGAGGTATAGTATTTTTTAGTAGAACAGGGAAGAGAAGAAAAAAAAAATACTGCGAGGGAGGAAGACATGAGGGGATTCAGATGTGGATAGATCTCAGAAGCCACCTGCTGCCTCCTTCAGTTCTTTGGTGGCCACCTACGGAATTTCCCCTTCTTGCCAGGAAAGGGAAGGAAAATGCAAAGGTGGACTTGTCAGAGCTGAGTTTGAAAAGCCATATTTAAGGTATTAATGCCTGTTGTGCCTCTGGAGTTCAGTTTGTTTGAGATTAATGGATTCCTTAAGATGTAGCTTTGTGCCAATTCAGCTACAAAGATGCAAAAAGTCTATCTCTAACTTTACCAACCAAGTAATAACAATGACACTCTGTCTTTTGCAGGAGGGAGTTAAGTATCAAGGACATTTATTTCTGAAGCTGGCACGGCTGGTATCCAACTGTCATGCATTACTACCAAGGTCAAAATCCATCCTTTGTACTTGGGAATGGACAGCCAACATTTTGCAGTTACTGTACCATCTCACACAAGAGAGGAGGCCCTTGTGTCTGCCTTGCTTGTCTTGGGCTATGAGTCCCATCACTTCACCATTGCTCCTCCTCCCTGTGTGTTTGAGTGGGAACTTTCTGGGACAGATCCTGTCCTCCACTGCATGTTTAACCACTGTACCAGCTGGAGAGTATAACAAAAACCCCAGTGCAAAGAGAGCAAAGGCAACACAGGCAATGCCTGGCAGCCTCCACCATCTCCTCAGCCAGGGTGAGCTCGTTCCCTTTCATATTCTAAGGGAAATGACAGGAGGCTCCCCATAGGAATGAATATCCTTTCATCTTGCTACTGCCACCCGTTAAGATGAATCATTTGGCACCTGCTGCTGCCTTATCTCAACTTATCTTCCAGTTCTTGGGGTGAAATACCTCTGAGAAAAAGATTAAAAGTCAGCAGTGAAGTTTGAAAATCTCTCAGTAGACTGGAGTGATGTGCTTTCAGCTGCTGGCATATGGTGCTAGGAATGAAAGCAGAATGGAAAATGTCCAGTGTGGGACAGTAAAGCTCTGGGGAACACAACAGCTAAGCACGATGCTTCACTGGAACCAACACCAGCAAAAGGCATGACAAGGTTACCCTGCACCTTGCTGGCCCAAAGGTTTGCTGAACACTTTGTAGCAGCACTTTGGAGCTATAATCTGAGGTTGAAGCCCATTTGCCAAATGAGAAAAGGGAAAAGTCTTTTGGATTCAGAAAGTCTCAAAAATCGGCTTGACGAAGCTATATCAGATGTGGCACAGAAAGACTCACCTTCTCACATTCAGAAGGACCAGCTTATTTCATATCCTTATCCCAGTGCATCCAACATGCTACAGAAATGATGTCAGAAAAGTGATTCTCATTGTCACGGCAAGATACATTGAGAAGAACAAGAAACTTCGGCCTCTTTTCACTGCTGAATTACCTAAAATCCAACACTTCAGACTATCCACATGCAGCATCAGTCACAGGATCATCCACAGCTTGGAAGGCACACAGAAGGAAGTCCCAAAACTCTTCAATACACCTGCCAATCCCTTCCCACCTTTTAACACTCCAAGCAACACCCATTCCAAGGCACCAAGCATCCTTTCTCCTGCTATGGGGCCAGCTGTGGGTGACAGGCCACGGCCTGACAAGCAAACACACTTATGTACACCAAGTAGCTTTGATTTGTCACTAAACATTGGGGAGTAGTGGGGATAATTGGCAACCTCATTACATGAGGTTTAACTACTCTCTAGAAACGACAAACTATAATCATCACGTTGGTGCTTGAAATGAATTGTTTGGAACATTACAATCACCAAGGCCCCTTTTTCCAGTTGGAGCACCCTACAGAGACATGTTTTCAATTTGCAGTAAAGATGAGGAACACAGAAAGCAAAGTAATAAATTAGAGGGAGGTTTACAGCCCAGTCCACCTAGGACAGTGTGGTGAGGGAAAGGTGAAATGCAGCGCTGAGACAAAACACTACTTTCTAATAGCAACGTAGGCAGCAAGCCTCAGATCTGAACAGCAAACAAAAGCCAAAATCTCCACCTGTCCTGAGGAAGAAGTGATAAATAAAATAGCGCAGGCAATAAGAAAAAAAAAACCAAACTCCTGAAAAGAGGCAGTTCTTTGAAAAGAGGAAGGCAAGAGGCACTGAAGATAGATGAGTTTAAGATGCCATGTGGCCTTGGCAAAATTACTATTACAAAAGATAGGAAGCAATAGGACGATACCCATGTCAAAGAAGCTTCTTGACAGATACAAGCTTGAAGCAACAGTAACATTCTCATGGATGGAAAGCAAGCCCTTGTAGTTTATCATCCTGTCTCCAGGAACCGCTTTTGCTCAGTTTCAGAGGGGGACATAAACCTCCTTCACCCGAATCATAGAGGTCACATCAAGGCATGGTATCTTTTCAGAGACAGACATACTCTGCCTGACCTCAGCTGCTGCTCAGCTTCTGCCCTGAAGTGTGCAGGCTTGAAGGCCTTTCTGAATTAATCAAAGCTTTTGATAGCAAAGATGCTGGTTTTGAAACAGTCAAGAAGAGCTTGCCAGCACAGCCTGTATTCTCATGAAATTCAAGCCAACTGAAATTCGGAGACTAATGGGACCTGATGTGGGGCCTTTTATGATCAGCTGCCTCCCCCTTATCCATGATTAGGATTTCTCAGCAAGCCTTTTAGATGCTGGCAGGGAGCCAAGACCCAAATCCAAAGAGGCATTAAGTTTGTGGTACTCATCTGGATCAGGGCCAAAGACACACCACCATGTCCTGTGAATGAAGGTACAGATAGAGCCCTCTCCAAAAGGTTGTCACTATAACTTGTTAGAGCTGTGAATTTAAAATTACCCATCCTACTCATTAATCCACCTCATTCCCATTAATTCCTACTAAGGACTCCAGGCTCTCCACAGCCCAGAATCCCCCTGCACAGCTGGGAGCTTCTGGAACCAGCAACTACCTCCCGGAGAGCAATTTTGGGTAGAGAAATCCAGGATTCAGAGCTGCTCCCTCTCTAGGTATTCAGCAGATTTGTACACAGAGCAGGAAGGAACGGAACAGAGGACAAGACAGCTGTCAGCTGTACATCCCAGCTCTCCTACGCTCTTGGAAATGAAGCTGGACAGAAACCAAAATGTTTCCAAACCAAGGGAATTTGCAGTTTTGAAATTCATTAAATTCCACAGTGAGTTTTCTTTTAGTTCTTTGTGAATGAGCTTTTCTCGCCAAACCTGAAGGATTCCATATCAATTTCAATCCTTTTAGGTTTTTAATCTCTCTTGCTAGACAGACAGGCAGAATGTAATGAATTTCTGGTTTAAAGCATTGCAAAACAACATGCATTTAGAGCAGGATGTTTCAGGGGTGTAAAAGGTAAAGCTGAGGAAGCATTCTGAAAGAACTGACCACTCAATTCAGAAGTGACATTTCTGTATGGAAAAAAAAAAAATAAAAATTTAAACAATATTTCCAAGCAGGTCCTGGAGCAGGTGGTGGGTTAGAAGCAGTGTGTTAACACCAAGTGGGAGGGCAGATGCCAAACAGACAGAAGCAGAGGGCACAGGTGCCCTGACAGAGCTGAGCACCATCTCCAGCCCTAAATAGCAGAGAGGTCCCTAGGGCAGAGCAGAGGTAGGAAAGTAAAGCTGTGCCCCCAGGATGGCTGCAACCCATGCCTTTCACAGACCACAGGGAGGGAGCAGGGCTGGAACAACCCTGTCAGGTTGCCAGCTGAGAGCAAAGAGCAGTGGCAGCATTTATCCGTTTTCTCCCTGCTATTAATCCTTCATTTCCTTGTGCTCCCAAACAGATTTGCACTGCTTAACTGAAATACCAGTCAGGTGAAGCAGCACAGCATTTACACACCAGTTTAGCCATAGTAAGCACCTGCCAGGACTGTCCTTGAGCCATCATGCCCCTGCCAGTGCCCCTTTGTAGAGCTGCTGTGGCAGCTGCCCACCACCTCTGCTGCCTCTATTTGCCTCACCTTGTGCCACTCAGAGGCACAGCCTTCATTTCAAGTTCAAAATCCTTCCTAAAGATGCTTCTTTTCCTGGCACGAAAATGCCTCTCATGAAGAGATGCTGTGGCTTCCCAGAAGTAGGGCCCTCACTCCTGTTTAGACCTTGCAAGAGATGTAAAAGACTTTCTGATACTTGGAGCAGGATGCTTTTATATTAGTTGTAGCTTTTCTGTGCACCAAGGCTAGAGACAGACAAGGAATCTCAGCCAGACCTACATCTTGCTGTCTTCCAGCAAATCTTGTAGTGTCTGGAGCATCCTCCCACATGCCAGGCATGCCATGTCACTAGCTGACAGCCGTGACCCAGCTGAGAGCACGTCTCCAACTGACACCACCCTGCTTCCAGTCCTGCCACGTCCACAAAACTTGCAGCAGTCTCTGCAATGCTTGAAAAATAATAATAAAAAAAATAATAAAAAAGTGTCAAACCCTTTCCATTGCCAAAAAGGAGACTCTGTTCAGCCTCTGAGGATGTACTGTTGCTACACAGGGTGTTCACACAACCAGGTCAGAGAAGAAACTCTTCTCTTACTGTGCACAGGAGGTGGGGGATCCCGCACCTCCACACACAGACATGCCTGGCACACACCAGCTGCAGGGGTAACACTTGTTAAAAAGGAATCAGAGCTATGGCCACATAAACCCCAAGGAGCATTTTTACCCACAGCCCCACATGCAGCCTCTGCAGCTCAGCTTCACAAGTACACGCAAACCCTGAAGTCCATGACAGGACACAAGACATGACTATTCATGCACATAATATGTTTTTAACCTCTGTAGATAACTACCAATCCTTTTTATCCTAGGAAAATAAGTTCAACAGTTTAACTTTCCTCAGAGGAAACTTTATACAATTCACAAACAGAGGTGGGGTACTAGGTCCTGCCACACAGGAATACTTATATATTTTTCAGCAAAATAATGTTGGCAAAATAATGTATATACACAGCAAGATTCAACCCATCACCTTAACCACTGCTCATCAGGAATGAGTGAGGCACATTGCTTTCCCTTGTGGTGTTTGAACATCTCCTCCAGGCAGCCACTTGAGCAAACACGACTCTTGACCACGTTCCAACTGTGACAATAGTGGCAAGGGACTTGAAAGGAGATGTCAGCTACCAACATCATGTCGTCTGTGATCGCCTCAAAGGCATGACTAAAAAGGTCATTCTCTGTCTTATTTGATGTGATGTAAATTATATTTCAAAGCCTACCTACAAAGAGGCTTCTGGAACACTGTCTGATCTGAAATGGGGCTACCTGCCATGAGAAGGTGAACGTGGAAGCCTGTGGTGCCTCCTGATATAATCAATACTTCACAGTATATGGATGTGGCAGCTTAATTTCTCTACTTCAGTGAGCAATAGATGCTTTAGGAATCTTGCCACAGCCTCCCTGTGTGCAAAAAACTCAGCTTGCTCAGCACCATCCTTGGGCAGAATTGCTGCCCCTCCAAGCAGCGGGGACATTGCTGTATTCTTAGATTTTCTATATGAAAACCTGCAAAAATTTCCTATACCCATTTCAAAAATTCAGTGGCCAGAAGCAGACACTCTGATGAGTCCATGACAAAAGCCACAAAATTATCTACATGGATGTACCATGGAAAAAACCCACTCCCCAAACTTGAGAAAATCCTTGCAACAAGGATAGTAAAATTAATTTTGCTGACAAATTTGCCAAAACAATGTATCCCTTTAGCTTTCTTCTGTATTTTCTCATCAGGTCAGAATTTCACATATTTGGCCTTTCCTTAATGCACAACCACATCAACTATTCAAGGCATTTTTATATCTAAAAATACTACTTTTCCCCAAAAGTATCTTTTTCCTTCCCAGCCTTATCTCTGTCAACTCCCAATTAAAGCAGTGACTGCACAGGGAGTGATTTTGTCCTCATTTATCTAAGTGCATTCAGCAGTAATGAAACCTGCTCTGCCACAGTGCCAAGGAGTGGGACACAACCACCAGTGCTATGGAACCACTCTCTTGGATGAAGGATTTTCCAGTGCAGCCTACAAAAGGGTATCTGCCCACCCTTGCCCACAAAATGCTGGATCCTTATCTGACCTTAATTAGATCCAGCTCCATTTCCACCACTGCAGGACACACCATGAGGTTTTCTACTCATAACTCACCACAAGCCATGCTCCACCCTGCCACTTTGCTGCTATTCTGAGCTGGTACCTACCTCTTCCCTATCCCAGTTGAAGAGCTGTGGTGGTGCCCAGCACTCATTGCTTTGTATCTGGGGCTGCACTAAGCCACAACCCACGTGCTGGAAGCTCCCAGTTTCTTTTAACCACCCTCGCCAGCTCGTTCTCTTGTTTTGAGAAGCAGAGGGGAGCAGGACAGTAGAATGGAGAGAAGTTCACAAATTGCTCCTGTCAATTGTGTTCCTTTTCCTTTTTTTTATCAAAGCTACAGGACTATCGTGCATTTCTGAAGCTTTGTAGTTTTAAAAAAAGCCAAACCTTTTAGGTGGAACAAAGTCTCTCTTTAAAATGAGGACAATGCCAGAGATAATCAGAAGCCAGCGACCGAAATGTCAGCATTCTAAAGTTTTCTGGGGGACTTTTTTGGCAGGTAGAGGCAGAGAGCCCAAATCAGAGCCTCATTATAAATCCAACAAGCCGTTAACCCCAGAAAACAGGCCAAGAGCCAGAGTCTCACCTCGCAGCTGCTGGAAGCAGGTGGTGCTGCTCTCCCCGTCCAGCGTGTGTCGCAGGACCCCATTGCTGGGCTTGGGCCTCTCGTAGTCCCTGTCGGGAAGCATGGCCTGCTCGCTCTCCCCGGCGTGCTCTGGCCGCGGGGGCAAGGACTGTGGGAAGCCGAACATGGGCAGGGATGAGAAGAAGAGTAAGGCACCACACAGCAGGAAGCCTCCCCACCACGCGCCGATCCAGCGAGGGTCATCCGGGGTGATGTCCAGCTTACCTGCAAGGGCACACACACACAGATACACGTGTCAGGGGCTCGGCTACAGGGAGGGGGAGATGACAGTGTTAATGATCGGGGCTGGAAGATGGTTGCTGGGAGCTTTGTGGCTGCTGAGTGGCTCCCAGACACAAGGTGGGGACCCAGAGGGCATCCCACACTCATACCGTGTGAGCCACCACTGCATAATGACCTCCACATCCAAAAGGTCTTTCAGAAAAACAGCTTGTCACCTTATCTGTCCAGTTGGTAAATGCAGCTTCTGCAACACCTTGTAATCAGAGGTTCTCTCCTGTGTGTTTGGCTCTGCTAGCTCCAGGTAGCTGACTTGTATCAGTCAGTGATCCATTCCTGTGCTAGCACTCAGGTTTTGGACATCACTGTCCCAGTGTAACATGCACACACAGCTGACAGATCTACTGACACAAGGATCTGAATGGATAAGCAGCAGCATAGACAAGGACATTTCATCTCCATTCCAGCTTATTCTTTTTTTCAGAAGGTCAGTGCTCTCTCTGCTTTGAATTCACAGCCCTTTTCAGCAAAGGAGAGATGGGCATTTGGGTTTTATGGGCACCTGTGATCATGTGGAGGGTGAAACAGCCTTAAATATTGGAAAATAAATCCACCCACTGCATCAAATGGGCTAAGAAAGGTTGAAAAATCATGAGAAAATGAAGAAAAGGGAAGTAAAAGGCAAGAGTACCCTTTAGGCCATCACTCAGTGAAGATAAGGGAAAAGAAGGCTCTGGAGTCCATTTGGGGAAATAAAAATAAGCAACAAGAGAGAAGAAATGGTGTTCCTAAAAGCCACAGCTGCTTGGCAAGCCAGTGGAGGGTGCCCAGTGCTGGAGCTGACTCCCAGGGGAGACCTGGGTCTGCGTGGCTGGAATAACAACCTCCTCCGTTCATAATGTCTGTCTGGTTACTGCCACTCTGAGAAATCTGTCTCAAGTGAGGCAATCAAGTTGTCTCTCAAGCAGAGACAGAAGGAAACTCTTTTCTCCTTAGGGAAAATAACACGTAGCTCTCAAATATATATAAAGTTTGAAAAATAGTGGTTTGGAGGGACTGGATTCTTCTGCTGTTATTTCCTCCTGCTTTAAGTGCCTTTTTCTTTTTTTTTTAAAGGTTCTTGGGAACACAGCCACAGGATGAGCCACATAAACCAAGGTCTTCTCTGCATCCCCTTCCTAAAGTAAGTCCTGTACAGAGGGCATCACAACAGTGTGCTCTGGAATCCCACACCTCCCACCTGAAACAGGGAGCAGGACAGGGCTCAACCCTCTGGAGCTCAGTCTCCTTGTGCTTCCCTGTGCAGCAAGGACAAGCTGCAATGTGGAAACTCTCTCCCATACAGAAATAGAGGGGGGGCCACACGTGCCACAAGCTTCACATGACAGCAATGGACCATGGCCAAAGCCAGCTGGCCCTGCAGCTGGAAAGCACTGTACCCTCCCTGTGACCTGCTGAGCCACAGCCCCTCCAGGCCTCTCTGCAGTACACTCCACTGTTCTTCTCCACAGCTCTGCATTTGTCTGAGGCTTTTTGAGCAGTATATATGGAGAGATATCTTATGTTAAAAATGGCCAGATCACATCAAATTAAATTCTTAGCTAGGCCAGCATCTTGCCTGTGATATTAACTGGCTGCAGAAACCCTGAAAATCCACAAGAATAAAGTCAACATACACCTGGTATTATTCTTGTGATTTGTGGCTCGGGGGATTTCTAAGCTAGATCTGGTGCCTTGTTCATTTTTTATTCTATAAACTCTTGCAGTTGATTTAGAATCCTTTTGTAGATTTTTAACACCTATAGCAAGGAGTTCCACAGCTTCACCTACTAGAAGAAGAAATATCTTCTGCACATTCGTATTTTGGGGTGAATTACACTTACTGGTCAAACAAGCTCCTCTTCCTAAAGGTTGAACCAGATGATCCTTGAGGTCCCTTCCAACCTGGTGTTGTATGATTCTGTGATCTTTATTAAAGCCAAAGAATGAGAAGGAGACTTGTGGTGTTTGACCAAGCTGCAGCTGCAAGCGTCAACCATTAGAAAAGATATTTCTTTCCTGCTTGTTCAATATTGTTTAGATTTCTTCAGCTATTGTGTACGTGAGACCAAGCAGTCACACTATGTTAGATTTGTATAATGCTGTTCTGAGTCCTGCAAGGTTCAACTCCATCCAAATGCATCCTGTGAAGACACATGTGCAACAGCATAGAACTGGAATGCACCCTTCAAGGGGACAACATCCTTGCGGTAGGATAAGAGCCTGTAGGATCAGATGAAGCCGAGAACTGTCGAAAAAGGACCTAACCAACTGAGGGAAAAGAATGAAGCATCAGATTTGCAGTCTAGTGCCAAAGGTCTTGGGGAGCAGTGAACAGCTGGTCGCACATTGCCCTCTAACGGCAAAGAGCACGTACTGCAGGTGGCAAGAAAACTGGCAGATTTTTTTTTTCTTAATGAAGCAAAGAGAATGTGTAAGCAATTTGTTTTAACCCGAGTGCAGAATGGAGGTGAGCAATAACTAGCACTGCCTTGGGAAAAAGTAATAATGTTGTATGACTGAACCCATCCTTCCAAACAGAGTCATTTGCAGAAGGTGCTGGCAGTGGGTTTCCATTAGAGAGGCTAGATGGTCCTCCAAGCTCCTGGAGAAGGAGCTCTCCAGATCTCATCCCATGCTCTGGACACAGCTCTCCTGGCAAGACTGTGTCAGTGGCTAGTCAGTGTGCCACAGGCACAGTGGCATTTTAAGGGGTACTCTAAGAGATGGACTGAAACTCATCTCGCAATAGAAAAGCTTATGGAAGGAACAAATTTTAGCTACTATGAATCTATTATTCATTGGGATAGGGTTGAAAACTTTTGAATCCCAGTGACAAAACCCTTCTAAAAGTGATGCTTGTACATGCAAGATGCACTCAAGATGGAAGGAGAAGCAGTGTCCTTGTGAGCACCAACATTTCTGTCCTGCTGATACAACATTAGTGTATTTCATTTGAAACCAAACCCAGTTCTCCTTACTTGTGTCAATGAAGACAGCATCCACGTAGATTTTGGTACAGAAGGAGCCCAAGATAAATCCACAGGCTGGTCCAAATACCAGCATCGTAAACAGGATCCCTACAAGGAGAGAGAAAAGAGAAAATTAGTATCAAGCTCAGGTTATTCATTCCAAGTTGTTCTGCTTGTCTCCTGCAAGATGCTATTATTCTACTGATGCCAAACAGATAGGGATGTGTGTCTGCGTTGAATGCTTCAGGCAAAAGAGTTCTGCTTTTCCATATATCTTCAGGAAAAAGACTAGATGGGAGCTGTGACAATAAAGATTTCTACTGAGCTGAGAAGACAGTGTGGACACACGCCGTGTTTTGCTTGGCTGGCTGCTCTCAAAGATGTCTTACCCAAACACACAGGGTAATGCCAGGCAAAGAGCTATTATGAGTAAATTACTTATTTGCTTCAATACAGTATTTAGAAGCATTTATTCTCACTCCCATTTTGGCCCTGAAACAGCAGCACTACGGGCACACCGCCAGCTCTCAATTATCCAGGGCACAAAGGCTGGGGGGACAGACAAGGATAATCCAGAAAAGAAAGAAGCAGAAAAGATAACACAAAACATTTGTAAATTGGACAATAAGAATGTATTTGGGACCTTCACATTTGGGATAGAAATACAAGAAAATGTCCCCATGGGCCCTTGTAAATGGTTTTCTGAAGAAGCAGCATGGAACAGAGCAAGCGTTTGCTTGTTTGCACTGGGGCAGAGTGTTGCTGACAGACCCCTGTGACTGGTGAGGGGGGCAGCTCTTTGAGACCCTTGGCCAGAGATCTGCCAGCCTGTGCCAGCACCAGTGTCATTGTGCTTTAGAAATACCCTGTCAAGGAGCTTATTTGCATCTGGGTGTTTTGCTTGCTCTCCACCTCAGCAGGAGGGTACGTCCCACATCCCTCTACAAATCTCTTGTAGGGGGGTGCTGCCTGGCACCTAAGTGCAGTTGTATTGCACTGCATCACAGCTATGTTGGCCTTCAAGGTCCTTAACTGGAAACTTTTAATTCCCAATTCTCTCTCCATGCATTTCTCAGGATTTGGAGAAATGAGAGGGCTGGACAACATTCCCAGGTAATCACCAGCCCTATACCAGGCAAACCACACCTGCCAGTGGCAGCTTAGCCACACAGAATAAGATGCTATGGTCAGAAATAACTCCACCTTCATTTTTAAAATGCAGAGCACAAACTAACTCCTCCAGGTTTGTGGCACACCATGACTTGGCCGGATTAATAACTGGGTACAAAGCAACAGCATCTCCAGACAGCCATTTGTGCAGAAACCTGGGGCATTAGTGCCCTCATGACTACCACATACTGAAGCAAGGGGAAACAAAGGTGGTGGGAGGACAAAAAAGCATCAGGTCATATGGACTGCAGTAAGGAGTCACTGCTGTTGTGCAGTGGCAGAAGCTGCCATCCCTTGCCCTGTCTCAGCTAAGCTCAAACCTGCAGCAAGGGCATCACATGGCAGCCCACATTGCCAGCTTACATCACTCCACAGGGGCTCTGCCCACCATGTCCATGCCAGCAGAGGGACACGTCATCTCCCCTCCTGCAGTCACCTTGTCCACAGGCATTGGGCTTGTGCTGCATCATCCAGCAGGAAATCAGGGAATCTGTGCTCCTCTACCAGCAGAGCTGTTGAGGAAGCCTGTGTCTTGCTCTCCTGGTGATCTATAAAGCCTCACATGGGAGATCCCTCTCCCTGGTTACCTGGAGGAGCACTTTGTGGGATGCACAATGAGGGAAGAGACAGGTTGGGAGAACAGGGGAAAATGATTTATTTTCCTAGTACACTCAACACTACCTCCCCCCAAGTCTCCCCCACTCGGGGCTATAAAATTTCCAGTGGTATCTTATAAAACAGCCAGATGGCATTTGCTTTGGTCACTAGATGGCATTAGTGTCTGTCATTCATTCCATGAATGCCACGTGGAGCAGTCTGAGTTCCCCAAACATGATCGTGTTACTGGGGGGTCCTACAGTCCCTGCGAGGATGATGAGGGTCCTGCCGTCACCCCCAGATCTGCCAGATGCACAATCAGGTTGCACACTTCAGCTCTCTGTGTGTGGGAAATCACAGGGTTTAGAAGAACCTGCTCCAAAATCACTGAGTTTTTAGTAAAATAATTCACACAGACAGCATCTAGCAGAAGAAAGGCCATGGCTATTAGTCTGATGAACAAGTTGGCAATCAAAAATCTGTTTTATCTCTGATGACTGAACATAAATTGTTAATTTCTATATAATCATGGGTCAAGTATGCACAGACACACTGGACCTCCCTCCCACAGGTTGGAGCAGTGCCTGGGGCAAATGGAGCCTGTGTTTCAGATGAGGAGACCTTGAATTTCAGCAGGACTCTGGACATCTCTCTGCTTTCACTTCTCTGGGCTGGTTTAAGACCTCAAGGACAGCATGAATCAGGCATGAACTGCTCTCCACAGGCAGCAGATATTTGTGGTTTGTGGGTTTTTTTACTATTATTATTTTTATTGCTGATTGCTGTTTTCCTGTAACTGTTTCCTGTAACAGCTCTGGAGAACTGGGAACACATCACAGTTGTCATTTGGCACCAATGTAAGCTCCATAGCTAAGCAGGCAGAAGGACAAGGACCAGTTCTAACCCTCTAGGCAACACCTTTGAATGTACCAGCCCTGGGTTGAAGTTTGTTCTGTGACAATCTCCAAACCACAGGCAGTGTTGTCAGGTCTGGTGTGCACAGTCAAAACCACAGACCTGAATTGTGTTTCTTGAAGAAAAGGGTAAGACAAAAGAATGTAGAAAAAGATCATACTATATAAAAAAAACCCCAGATAATATTTTCCCTTTTTTCCAAAGCAGAAGAGAACAGGGACCTCTGGCTAGTGCTCCATCAGCAGCAGGGAGGTGCCTGCAGAGGCTGTTATCTCAACCAAAGAGCAAAAAGCTGCATCCAGTGCAGGTACTGGCACCTGTGCCAGGTGAATGTTGCCCTTCCTTACACTGCACAGCAAAGGATCACTTCAGACACAAGCTGAGGCCTCGGTTATTCAAATACTGCATTTCAGATCCTGGCAGCAGTAAGTTGGATGGTGTTACCTGCTCTGCAATGTGCTCACTAGAGGGCAATGTGGGCTAGAGCATCCACTGAACAGGGAACCAGCTATCTAAGATCTTATTATAAGATATTAAATTATTATTCACCTCTAGGCTAACTTAAGAAACCCCAATGTTAATTGTGTTTTTACATTTTCTACAGTTTGTTCTAAAACCAAGGAAACAACTGGCTTGCTCCATGCCCTTTTTGTTATCTCTTTTTGAGACTCAGCTGATTGCAGTAATAGTATTTTACACTTTATCTCACAAATCAAGCGGGTTTGGAAAAAGCCAAGGCATGGACTGTCATGATGGACAGTCTATGGCCTGTACAGAGCTGGACCACGCTCAAGGTTCAATGGAGCACACCACTGGGCACTGGAATTGTGCTATTATTAGGCAATTGTGATAGTGCCTGTGGTTCAACATATACGTTAATTTCAAGGGGAAATTAGTCAAGTTAGAATTTGCTTAAGACATCCTTCCTCTTTCAGAGAAATTCTGTGCGATTGGTAGTCGTCCCCTTACTAGGAAAACACTTTCCACATCCTCCACCTAGTCCTGAAAACATTGAAACTACTTCTTAGTAGAGAGAGGGTCTAGCAAAATCCCTTTTCCTGGTCCTGGGGTTGCTGCTAAGGATAAAGATGTGCAAAACCTGTGGCTAGTTTATCACTGCTTGCTAGGTTCTCATGCTTCCCTCTAACTTTTAGATCAGCCTGATTTGTTAGAGCTGGAGGGCACCAATACCAGGAGCAAATAGATCAAAGGTCTAATCCTGGCACCATCAGTCTTGCAAAACTCCCATTGATGGCAACGTAACTGGCAATCAGTAGGGGATACTTCAGACTTTTCCTTTCATCCTCAGCTTAAAATTTATTTCTATTGCTCAGAGCAGTACATTCAGCAACAAACATCCTCCTCCAGAAGAGAAAGGGAAAACATTCAATACTGCCCTGGAAACAAATGCTCCTTGATCTGCAGGGCTGGCTGAGCCTCTTCAAAGGGGCTGGGCTTGGTCCTACTTCCAGTATGTCAAAGAGTGCATGTCCCCAGTGTAGTTAGCCCTCCAGAGACCAGTGAAAAGTAAGATGAGGAAGGTTTCTCCTTCATGAGAGGAGTCTGAACTTTTGACAAGATTTTATCCCTAGTCCACAATTTTCCATTAGATCAAAAGAAGGAGAATCAGCAGGTACCACAACAACTGTGGACAGACTGTGGCACAGTGATGCTCACTCTGTCATGCAAAATGCACAAGAACCGAATTGCAAAGACAGGGATAAAGGACATCAAAGTTTCAGTACTAAAGAGCTGTCCCTTGGTGATCCAAGTTGCTTTCCAGTAGCAACAGGATCCTGACACATAAGCAAACACGTTCACAACACGAAGCAGACAACACATCAACTATATCTCTAATGAATTAACTAGGGAGAGCAACTCCCAGCAGAAACCATCCTGCCTGGAAATCAGCTATTGAGGGAGATGCAGCAAAGCTTGCCACCCTCACCAAGGTGCAGCCAGGAGGCATCTCATGTACAGTTCACTGAGGACTAAGAGCAGGTTCAGTGAACAGTCACAGGCTGAGCAGAAAAAAAAACACCAACAAAACCACCACATGAGCAGCTAAAGGACATGGAGTCACTTCAGAGCCTCAGCTCCAGCAGAAGCTGAGAACAAAAGGGAATTTGTCTTGGAGAGCTGCCAACAGGCGCCAGGTGAAGGTGAGCTGAGCAGGTGAGAAAGGAGAAGGAAAAGCAGCATCTCCCATGGAAGGACAGGACACAGGGCTATCAGATCAGGAGCTGTTCCTCTTACAGAAGGAACAGAAGTTTCCCATCACACCCCCAATTTCTACTTTCCAGTCCCTTTCCAATGCAGTGTTTCCTGTGTCTGTTCTCTTCTACCTACTGGTTTTGTTTGTTTACATGAAACCCTGAAGCAAAATGGTCCTACCTCACACTCCTCCCAAGTGCCAACATGAAGCATCTGCAATTTGTTTTGCCTAATAATAGATCGTGCAATCACATATAACAGCAAGATATGTATTTCTGACTCAAACCTCACAGTTTAGACACAAGCTAAGGCTTGCTTCAGGAACACACCTCTTTGGCTTCAAAGGAACCATCCCAGGAACACAGGAGATGGTGTTAAAACAATAATTTATCCCTAAAGATGTTGAAAGCTTCTGTCCTTGTCTGCCTAACTGGTCCAGTCATCAAATCTCCCAGTCAAGAGCCAGTGCAGCTTCCACGTTACCAGCAAAGTGACCTTCGACAGGCCTTTGCTCTGTGCACTGTGGATACTGCCATATCTAACATTCAACTTAAAGCACAGTTTTTGGAGATCCGTAATTCAGCAAGCATCTCAGCTTGGTACCCAAGAATCCAACTAGCACTGTGGACCCATCTCACAGCTCTGCATGGGTATCCTGCTCCCAGGATCAAACTACTCTTCACATTTGTGCTAGCCATTTAAAAACCTACCCTGAGCACACCTTCCTGAGCTCCAGCCACCACTGCAAGCAGACCCTGAGCCCAAGGGTTAACAACTTTCCTGACCTTACCAAGAGGGTGTCTGAGAAGTGATTGAGAAGCACTCACTTTGGAGATCTTGAGGAGAGAAAAATGGTGGGAGGTTACACTGAGAAATGTCAACATTTCCCCACTGTCCCAGTTGCAGGATGGAGCTGGCTGTGGAGCTCACTTCTTCCCAAAGCTCCCCTGTCACAACAACCCTGTTCCAAGAGCCAACATCAGGAAGAGGAGTCATGCTCCATCTGTTTCAAAGTGAGGACTTTGAGAGGAAGGAGATCTGTTTGTGATGCACTTTGGAAAAGTTCAGATAGATACAAAGCCCTTGTCCAAAGCAACCCACTGCCAATGAAGCCCTGGAGAGCACTATGAGAATTGTCTCCAGGGACTTGCAATCCCATCTTAAGTTTGCTTGAGCCATCTTGGACAGTTCTGGAAAACACTGCTTGCTATTTCCACAGCAACCTGGGTCCCCCATTCTGGGTCCAAGGTGCACGTGCACAGACCGAGTTGTCCTGCTATGATGCTGAATCACAGAATCACAGAAATTAGGGGCTGGAAGGGACCTAGAAGATCATCTAGTCCAACCCCCCTGCCTGAGCAGGATCACTTAGACCAAGTCTCTCAGGAACAGATCCAGGCGGGTCTTAAGTGTCTCCAGAGATGGAGACTCCACAACCCCCCTGGGCANAAACCCCGAGTGTTGCAGAGGATTTTCTTTTCTTTAGCTATGGAGATGTCACAGACATCTGCTGGGCTTCTGGTCCCTAGAGCATGGCTGCTCCTGCCCTGGCATTTCCATGAAATTAAGAGTGTGGGAGGTTGTCCACCAAGCTCCTAAGGAGCAGCACACCTTCAGCAAAGCAGATGGCCAAAGCACCACCCCGAGGGACAACTTTGGTGGGCAAAAAGCCAATCAGTTTGGAAGATGTGGGAAACTCCACTGCAAAGCTTGTGTTACTACTGCATCAAGTAGCTATGTCCCTGTGGAGGAATGGATTGAGGAGCAAAATGTGATGTCACAACAGTGACCAGGTGGTTCAGCAACCACCACACAGGGCGGGTCTGGGGTACACAGAGGAGGGCAGAGCACATGCAGGAGCTGCCATGGCCCTGGGGATGCTGCTGTGGACATGGGACAGCATCCCACGGGAGACGTCAGCCCCAGCCCCCTGCCTGCTGCAGGAACAAGCTCCTTCTAAAAGCACAAAGGCAACTGGCTTTGCAAAGCACGAGATAATCTCAAAACCCTGCTTGTCCCATATTTCCCGCTGCGGGGAGGACGGGGCTGGCCAATGCACAGGGATTACTGGAATATCGTAATTCGTCTGCTTTGCAACCTGCCCTTAAAGAGACACAACCCCAGCACAGACTGTGGGAATCGGAGGCTGACTGGTACAGACTGGCGATGCTGTATTCTCCTGAACACACAGTATTGGCCCTCACTGGTACAGACTGGAGATGCTGTAGTCTCCTGTACACACAGTACTGGCCCTCACACTCAGTGGGCAGAGCCCATCATTTCATTTTCCTCATATTTCTATTAGTTGATGAAACCTCAGAAATGCAGGGCAGGGGGAGGCTCTTCCTACCAGATATTTCTTCCCTGTGGCAAAACCCACTGGACTTGTCTGGCACTGCCCACACTCCCTGGCAGACAGCGTGCCCATGAGCCACCCCATTCCCAGGGATACCTGCACCCCACACAGCCCAGCAACAGTGCTCACCTCCAGGTCTCTCCTTCCCACCTTTCCTCATTTACCATGGAAAGACATCAATTTTTTTCCTATCATTAAGACTCCTTGTCTACACAGCCAGCTGCTCATCCCCACCTCCTGCTCCCTTATCACTCCTGCTTATTTGCACCCCTGGATTGACTGCAGGAAGCTTGAGTAGGTGGCTTTGGGCTCAGGGCATGTTTTCATTTGTTCTGCTTCCTCAATGCAACCACTGAACCAAAGGGAATTTTCCAGCAATCCTGACAGATGTTTCCAAGTGCCTGCAGCTGTCGACTAATGAGAAGCAACTTTGGGATAATTCACTTTAATGTTTAGTCTTTGTTCTGATGGGGATCAAAGTGGTTCCAGCCCTGTGTTGGTATGAGATGGAGAGGAGGGAAAAGGTTGGGTGGCTTTTCCTATCTGTCCACATAATGACAGCTACCCAAAGGGAGGTTACAGAGTTGGGAGTAGGCCTGTATAACTCAGCAACAGACAACAGAATAAGGGGAAATGGGTCCAAGATGCAGCAGGGGAGGTTTCCCATGGATGTTGGGAAGAACTTCTTTGCTGAGAAGGCTATCAGGCACTGGAATGGGTTGCCCAGGGCAATGGTGGAATTCCCAACCCTGGTGGTGTTTAAGAGATGATTAGATGGGGTGCTTAGGGATATGGTTTAAGGGGTAGACTTGGTAGTGTTAGGTTGATGACTGGACTAGCTGATCACACAGGTCTTTTCCAATCTACACATTTATATGATTCCATGATTTCTTAGTTTTGCCTCCAGGAGCTTAAAAACAGTTAGACCCCTCAGATGGGGGCCATCTACCTGGGGGTGTTCAAATGATGCCAAGAGACTGGGAAGGATGCCCTGGCACTCCCAAGGTAGCAGGAAAGTGGATTCCCTGCTCAGCCACAACCTTCACAAGGACCATTTGCTGCATGTCATTTTTTGACCTTTTAAGGAATGCTAGTCTCTCCCTGTGAAACCCTGCAAGATGTACAAATATTAAGCTGTATTTCAGTAATCAGGGACAAAAAATGCATTAGAACAAATCTCTGTTGATTCTAAGCTCTTCTCATTGACTGCACTGTAACAGCTCATTGCCTGCATTTGTCTGCAGTTCAACACCTGGAAAAAAGAACCAACAGCGCTGTCCTGAGACATCCCATTCCTCACTGTCCAACCTGCAGATGCTTTTTGCCAGTGAAATGGCTCCAGCAAGCAGCAAGCCTGAAAAGCACAAGTATTGGGCTGAATCTGAATTCTCTCATTACCATGGGACCACTTGTGATGGGAAGTCCACAGAGGGGTTCAGTATTTGATTGCTCAGCCTTTAGCCAGTGAAATAAATTATTACCTAGTTAGAAATCAGGCAGCCTTGAACATGTCCCATCAGCTTCTCCCCTTCTCCTATCAAAGCTTTCCATCAATTTGCCAAATCACTTTCTGCAGCCTGTAAAATCAGCTCCTGTTTCATGAAGATTTATTGGTTTTTAATACAAGCTACTCACTGCTATGGAAATGCTACACAATGACTTCTTTAGCCCTGTGTTTAATGAGACTTAATGGCTGTTTCTGAAGCTGGTTGGGAGATTTAATTTACGTATCAAGAGGCAGGAAAAAAAATGCACCCATGCTACAGATACAATTTCTACTGTGATTCTTCCCGGGCTGCAGAGAGAGCTTGTGGCAGTGGCTTTCCCTTGCCTGCTGGAAAAGACCAACTTCTTCACAGTGCAGTTCTTTGTTCTGGCCTATATTTAGCATTCAGATGTTAATCCCTAAAGAAGTTGCTAGGACTTGAAGATACAGTTAGAAGAGGTTTCTCCCCAGACTACCAGTGTCCCTTTAAATATTGATTTCCATCAGAATTCAGGATTTCTCTAAGGAAATGTCTGTTGGCTTTGAGATGAAATCTGACTCCTATAAGAGCAGGTATTTTGCCTGGTGAACCACCCTGCCTTTTCAATTATTACCAAGCCTTACATTTGTTTTATCAGCAAATCCCAGTCTCCAGCACTATCAAGGCTACATTTGAAAGGATCAATGTTATACCAACAACTGACAGTCCCAGGGGATCCCGATGCACACACAAGATGTTTGCAGAGCAGCACAAAAAGCGACTGAACTTCTGCATCAGGAGCACAGCTCAGTGTCCAGCCCCAAATTTTCCATAGTGACTGGGTGCACTTCTGGCAGCTCAAAAATCACATCCAGTAGCTGCCTTGTGCCCTTATTTTGATATGGATAGGAATAAAGAAAACTCAGGCAAAAAACCCAAACTAAACCAGCCCCCCCAACAAGAAAACCCAACAAACCAAACCATAAACCAACCAAAATCCCAGCCCAGGGCTCTATTTGTATTGGTTTTGAGGTTACCCCCCTTTGCCCAACTGCTGCAACAGAATCACCAACGACTTTGCAGAGAAACAAATCACCCAATGAGAAAAGAAAGCGCCACAACCCTCAAAACTGCATTTGCAAGGAAACCAAAAATGAAAGTATCCAATCCGTGAGTACCCAATCTGAGCTCTGCAAGCTCCCACCATATAAATGTTGGAATTGCTTTGGTCACACTAGTTGACACACTGGGAGCAAACTGTTCCTCACCCCTAATAATTTTCCTCCTCGGCAACCCAGTACCTATCCAGGCAGCAGAGGGGCTGCTTGCTGCATTTCTCTCCTTACTGATGGGAAGCTGGAGAAGAAATTTGCTTATGCTAATCAATCCCTGGCACCAGTCACACGAGACACTAATCCACTAGCAATCTCCATCAGTCCCTGCATATTTAACTAAAGCAGTGAACACTCGTGGAGGATTATGAACGCAGAGGCATTGTTGTAGCACTGTTTTCCTACTTAAGCTGCAATTGCTCTGACGTCCCATCTCCTAATATTTACATACACTCTACATATAAACAACCTGCAGAATCACATCAGTTCATGCAAATATCCTGGTCAGAGCACAAAAGCACTCGTGCCACGTGGTGATTTAATAGATCTCCCTGCACCACACAATGCTGTGTCGCTATTACCCTTGGCCAAAATGCTTATATTCACTGTGCTTATTTGGATAAAGCAGCATAATTGAAGGTATATATATTTAATATATTGGTATATATATACTGGTGTGTGTATATATATATATATAGAGAGAGAGAGAGAGAGAGACAGGTGTGTATATATATATATATAGAGGTGTGTATATATATATATAGATATATATATTGTATTTCATAAAAGATACATTCTCCAAACGATTTACAGGTAGTTTGGAAATGCATTGAAAGGCTGGGTTAGGCAAAGTCTTGAAACTCTTGACAAAGAGCTATTAGCTGAGTTTCCCCATCACTTTTTGTAAAAAGCAAGAAAGCAAAGACACAAAAGAATGCCAAAGCCATGCCCTGCCCAGGCAGCTGTATCACGACAAGTTGATGCTGAGAAATCTCTGAAATCTGTGTATCTAAGGACAAATCACTTGCTTCTCCTAGGCTTCTGGCTCAGGTTCTAGACCCTGAAATATGCTTGTTACCATATCAGACAAGCCAATTCAGTTTAAGCACTGGCTGTAAGAACACACCTAACTGCAGGGCACATTACACACACCCTGACACATGAGCCCATAAGATGTGGATACCACACCTGCAACAGCCATAGCTCTGGGCTTGAACCAGAGATTTCCACCTTTCAAGGAGATTTTCTCTGTGCTAATTACCTTGTGAAGCAGGCACCAAAGAGACTCCAGAATAAAAATATGTGTGCACATATATATATATTGCTCAAAGGCCAAGAAGAGTTTTTTACATGGTTTAAGTCCCTTGCCTTCGAGCTGCGTTCATCTCCTCCCAGACACAAAAGCACAAAACACCTGTTCTACCAAATCTGTGGCTCTGCTTTAGCTAAGGGCAGCCAGCTTTCTTTGTGTTATTTCCCAGGAATTGTGCCAACACTAGGTTAGCACGGAAATGCACTTCCAAGACACTTTTTTCTCTCCACAGGACTGCAATTCCCCTCTTGAGTTTATCAACTGATTTCTCCTTTAACACCAGGTGGTTTTGATCTTTTATAGGAGTACAGGGATACAATAGATGCTGCACAAAATCCTTCCCATACCTCTCTTTCTTGGTCAGACAGGTTGTCTACTCCACCTGCAAGCACAACCTGTGATTGTTACATAGGTATGAGCTCCTTTTAGGCTGTAGCACATTTTTGATCCCCATCACTTTAATTCTGTAACAGGCAGACCCTCTCATCCTCCTCATATGCTAAAATACACTAGGGAAAAAACCCAACATATCATACGACCAGGAGTACAATGAGCTATTCACACATGTAGGGGAAATCTCACAGAGCCTGAAAAAGGTGAATTTTGGCATTTGTCAGTTTGGAGGCTGGTGCAATACTGCCTTCCTTTTTTTTTTTTTTTTTTTTTTTTTTNTTTTTTTTTTTTTTTTTAGGCTGTGCACTGAATTCAGCACAGACTTAACACATTCATTTAAGGATAAGGCTGCCAGGACTGCCTCTCTCTCAGTTTAACCTCAGTCTTGGGGGTACCCCATCCCACATACCTTAAGTGAGAATACATCAAATTACACTTCTAACTGGCATTTCATGTCAATGCAGACAGGTTGCTGCTTTCCTAAACAGTGATGCAGTAAAGAACAAAAGTTCAACTCCCTTTCCTCCCTATTGGAAGTCCTCCATACCAGCTTTACTGTCTGAAAAGCTCTTCTCTGCACAACTCCCCACTACTCCTTCCTACCTTCTTGCTTGACAGCATCAGATCACTGCTGCATTCCCAATCCCTGTAATGCCTCTGAGTGACATTTCTTCCTCATAACAGCACCTGGGACTTCAAGGCCTCCCCTCTGAGAGTCAGCCAGAGAAGGTATTTTTCCAAGGATTCATTCATCCTGGTATGGCACTGGATACCCTTAGAGCCTCCAGCTCCCCAAAGCCACTCTCCTGCCAGCTGATCAAGCTGTTACACACACATATGCATAGTTCTCTGCCCCAAACACAGCACTTGCCACAGAATCTGCCTCTCTGACACAGCAGGAACAGGTGGGAAGTTCATATTTCTGCTGTTCAGGCATTTCTGTGCCAGTGGAAACCTCCCATTGCCCCACAGTCCCTATCACCCCTGCTCCAGGACTGACAGCTCAGCTGACATCTCCCTGGAAACATTAGCTGTTCTATTTTTTTTTTTTCTTCTTTGTTTCATGGGGGCTTTTTTTAGCAAGTCCAGGAGGACAAACCCATGATGACTCAAGAGCAACCTAACATATGGTTTGTTCCTTTGCAAAGGAAAACAGGAGGAAGGCAGTGGCCGAAAACAATAGTTCCCCAAGAATAGTCTGGGCAACCCCTTACTCCTCCAAAAGCCATCAGCAAAAGTATCACTTTTAGCAAGAGCAGCTTTCACACCTTTTGCAATGTCTCTTCAAATCTCCCTTTGCTTGGCTGCAGCTCAGGTAGAGGCTGTGCTCCAGGGTGGAGGATGACTCAGAGGAACTACTGCTGGGTAAGCACATCCTACATTCCTAAAGCACAGAGAGATCTGGGAATCACCAATGACGTCAAGCAAGTTGCTGGGAACCTAGTGCTGATAAGTTATCTGTACCAACCATTTAGGAAAGTGCTGTGCTTTCCTCTGCTGAGCAGATCTAATCTGGTCCAGTAATGGCTGAGCTGGAAGGAAGGGAAGGAAACTGAAAACAAAACTTCTCTTGTTCTGCTTCCTCATATTGCAAACTCCATTAAAAAAAATAAAGTGTTTGCTCTTGACAATAGCCATTCTTTGACCCAAATCCCACTGAAGTTTATGGGAACTCTTGCACTGACCAGATGGCTTTGGATCGAATCGACAATTTACTTCTTATAGAAGATGGCCAGACATTAAGGTGCTAGTTTGGGTCCCTCACTCACAGGGGCTGCTCAGCCCTTGGCTGTGCACAGGTCACAGCTCCACCTGCTTTGTTGGCATGGTGGCAAGAGTAAGTTGAGGGCTCCCCATAGCATCTGTGGGGATTGCTGTGGGTAACACAGGGCTCCAGGCACACTTTGCTTCACGGCAATGTTACTACTCAACAGGCTGTGTGCAAACTTCTCAACAGGAGAAATTTGGGAAGCTTTAATAAAACACTATTGATGAGTAGGACTGCACTATGTTCCCACAAAACATTTCAGAGCAGGCAGCAGTCTGACAACCCCCTCCAAATATCCCCCCCCACTCACCCCATGTGGTGAATTCTGCAGGATGCCAGATGCTAGTCTGTCCTGGGGGATGGGAAGGCTGTCTGGATGCAGGATAATCCCCCAACCTAAGATTACTTCCAATATGATTTCTAGCAGTTGGTTGCATTATAAGCACAAACCCCAGAGGCTGGATCCAGAGGACTGTGTTCCTGATACAGCGTTATTCAGCATTTCATCCCTAGTGCACAGCCTTCCATCTACTTCCTAGAATTACAGGCCATGTGGACGTTCTTCTGAGGTTTCTTACAAAGTCAGAAGCCATGGAGATATGCCAGCCTCTCCAGTGCTGCTTTCAGAAGAGTATTTTCCTTTGTGCCAAGGAGGACCCCATCCCTGAAGAGTCTCTTTCTCCCCAGGGGAGAGAACAGCTGCTGCTATCAATTATGGGCTTGTCTTCCTTAATTAAGCATCCACAACCACAGCTGAAAGATGAAAACAAAGCCCTTTTCCAGCTTCTCCAGGAAAGGGATAAGACTGGGGCTCTGGACAGTACTTCTTCCTACTATAGGCCTGGGATTGCCTTTTACGTTGGGAAGTGAATTAAAAGCATCTGAATAATATCCTGTTTAAAATCAAGTTTATATTTCCGTTCATATTCTGCAAGTCCTGCCAACCAAACTGCCAGTGCTGTCATGTCTAAGCCTGGTCCTGCAAATAATGCAAGTTAAAATACTCACAGTTAAAAAATAATCCAGCTGAATGAATTGCTACAGGGAGGAGTCCTAGAAAGTATGTGTCAGAAGGCTGGAAACAACCATTTCCAAAGCAACAAATAGAGCCACTTGCTTCTTATACGGACATTTTCATTCTTTATTGCGAAGTCCTGGCAAGTGAAATTGGTCAGAAAGCCTTTGATGCACCAGTGTGCCACTGGAAAAATGCTGCAGATGAAGTCAAGAGGCTTTATTGGCACTATGGCTGCTTATCGTTATTGAGAGTAAAAAAAAAAAATGGGTAGGATATTGAAAATTCTCCTTCTCAGAATTTCAAGATGGAACACATTATTATTTAGGGGTTTTAAAAACCATTATCACTTATGTGTGATACTTTTTCATACTGAAATACATTGCCATACCAAAACACAAAGTGATGACAAAACCACCTGTCTCTCAGACATTTTCTTCTCTAAATATTCTGTGGAAATTTTCAAGCTTTGCCACATTTTCCTCCATGCAGAGGAATGAGGAGCCATTCCATGAAAACTGAACCCCCCGCCAGAGGCAGAGCTGCTGCTTCCTGACCTGCTCTGGTGACTGCCCAGCCCAGCAGAACCCCGCCTGGCTGGCCCATGCAAACTGCCACATGTTTCAGCTGGTGTGGCTTTGGATGATGATCTACTTTTATTATTATTTTTGGCAGAGTTTTTCATATTCTTTTGGACAGTAATTACATTTTCCAGGGCAGGCTTTCTGCCAGAGCTGAAAATGATGACCAACAGGCCCTTCTTAACCACCTGCTATGATTCCAGACTTGATTAGTTATTAATGTGCTGTTGAAACCCATGGCAAGAATCACCCTTTCTGGTTATGTTACCAGTCTGGCTTCAGGGAGAAGTAGGTTTGAAAGGAGAACAGGAAAATACCATAAGCAACAGAGATTGGAAAGGTTTAAAACCATAGAGATTTTGTACAATACTTGCCTTTGTGAACATTCAGACTGCACCAGTCTTGTCCTCATGTCAGCTAAAACTGAGCAGCTTTTACAATGTGAGCAAACCCAATGCTAACAAAAACAGAAATAAAACTTCTTGTAAAAATCTGGAGTCTTTTTCACCTGATGAACATCAGGCTCCTATTTATTTCCTGTGGTTTCTCTGGCTCTGGAGCATAAGATAGGCTTGAAAGCACTGGGTTTCTGCAGGGACATGGGTGCCTTCTGACTGCCTCCTCCCTGACAAACACTGGCTTCACGAACTCATTATGAGTCCCCCCAAATACCTCTGGCTTAGAGTAGGGTGTCTTAAACATACTAAAGTCTTATGACTGGCCTGAATATGTGGTCATAGAGAGCAGTAATAGCTCTGTTCTAGCTCCAAAGGTCAAGTAGCAACTGTCTGGCCACAACTGTTGGCAGTATTTATAGGTATTGTAGACGCTTATTATGTGGTATCAAAAGATCTCAAAGCACAGTCAGAAGTTCATCTGTGGGTTGGTAGGATGTAGCAAGCTTGCCTTGGCAGGAGAACAGGTCTTTCAGTCCAAAGGAAACCTCTCATTTCCTCCATCATCTTATTTTCAACCCCTAATTTTTGCCATCTCCTAGTTCCCAAAAAAGAAATGACAGTTCCTGACACAGGGTTAGATCAAGCCTTGCACAAGGACAACTCTCTTTCTGGCTTAAGGGAAGTAAGAGGTTCCCGTCACTGCCTATCACACACACTTCAGGTATTATCTTCACTAAATCAGAGAGGATTGAGGCACCAAGAGGCTAAAGGATGTGACCAAGGATATTCCCAGAGTTTTAGGGAAGCAGGATCCTAATCTTAACATCTCCTTTCTCCAGCACTGCTATCAAGAAATGGCCAGATTCCACATTAGATACTTTGCTGCCTGCTCAGACAGATCCCTTCTCACAGTTTGTGCAGTCACCCACTGAACCGTATGTTATTGTTCTAATGATCATCAAGTCTTAATTTTACTTTCATTCATCAAGCACAGAAAAAAGTCAAGGGCTTGGCACAAACCACAGCACGAAGGACACAGACACCTGGCACCTTTACAAAGCAGCAGTCCCAAAGCCAGAATCACAATTACTCTCAATATGAATTTCTGTTCTCTAGAGGTAACAAATTTTAAAGGAAATAAGACCGACAACATTGTTGATGTCCTGCACGGAAGCTAAAACCCAGCAAAACCCCAGTTATCTGACTTAGGAGCACTCAAATGACAGATTTCTTTGTAGACTAGGTCATGAGTATCTATTGGCCAGGTTGTATCAAGCTCCCAACACCTCTTGCATTCCTTTAAAGCCATCAGGATTTCTCCAGCCAGGTTTTTCACCACATCCTCCCGCCCTCTCAAGATGCAGCTGCAGGTCTCTAGGGCTGGTTTGCAGCTTGGCTCTGAGCAGACTTCAATAAAGTTCCCCACCAGATCTTGATAAAAATTAATGTCACACTCTGCCATATGTCGCCAAATCCAAGGGGGGATGTGATGGATGAAAATCACAAAGATAGTTTTGTGGGAAAGCATCACCACCGAAAGGGCCAGCTCAGGGGAACACCCTGCCTCTGCTGTCACTCTGCTCCTTTATTGTCTCCCACAAGGATTTTATTTTTTTTTATTAAAGCTAACAATATGAGTGAAAGGATCCAGAGAGGGCACGCAGCAAGCGCTAAGTATTTATGGTGATCATGCAGCTCTGCACAGCAGGCATACAGCTGCCAGAAAGCTCTGTGCTTCACCTCTGCCCAGGCAACCTGAACCATGGGGAGGACATAGGGACTTGGGTTTTTACATTATCATGTTTGCATTCCTCTTTCTCAATGAAGCTACAACTCCAACAGCATTTGAAGTTAATTCCCCTCATCACTTTTTTTTTTTTTTTTTTACCCTTTACAAGGTCAAACCCACAATTTAATCGGGTTAGCACTCCATGCAGATAAACATCTACAAACATCACAGCACTTCCTCAGTGCAAGCAGCATCACCAGGAAAAGTGAAGCACACAACTCTCAGCTTTAGAGGCTCAGGTTTCTCTCTGGGAAGTTTGGCAAAGCAGTTCAGTAAAATCAGAAGATTTTTCCATCCCTATGGAAGTACTTCCTTTAGTCCAATGTTGAGACAAATCATCAGATCTTGTGATTTGTGTATTTTTCTTTGCCAAAGCAAACATTCCCAAAATGCTTCATTGAAATTATTGAAACACTAAGTGTTGGTAGAAGGAAAAATAGCTACCTAGAATTTATTTCATCTCACTATTACACTTGAAAAAAAATGTTACCTTCGTCTAAATGACTTAATGGTGACACTCTCCTGGTAAATATTTAGACAAATCTGATGCAAATTTGCCCTGCAAAACACCTCAACAGAAATTCACCAGAGAGAAAAGCATCCAGCAAGGCATAACCTAGCAATTGCCTTGCAAGTTTTACTGTGCAAACCTGACGTGCCTTGTTTTCCCAGACGAAAGGTGCAGGGATGACTGAGGGGTTTCTGATCTGAAAGCAACCTTTATGAATGTCCTCAAACACAGAGGCTGAGGAAGAAAAGTCTTAATCATTTCATGATTGGCTTTTGGCATAATCATGCAGAAGACTGTAGCAGGGGCAAGTGTGTCTCTAGGCACATTACCTGGACACTGAAATCGTAGACTGTATTCGTCTCCAGTGCACTAATTGAAGCCTTCAGGCAAATTACTACACTTTTCCACTTAGGAAAGAGGAAAGTTTTCTTTCCTGCTGAATGACTATTAACTACATCATAGTAATAGAGGATAGTAGCAATTTGGAATTATAATTGAAGTATGTGTCATGAAGGACAGTGTTACAATATGTAATTTTCAGAGTCCAAACAGATTAGAGTCCATCTAGTTCACAACTACAGGAGAGCGTATCACATCTACTTTATGGTCACATATGGGTCACATCTACTTTAGCACCACAGTCAGTGTATGACTAGTCTTTGTCGGGGAATAATTTTCAGATGTCCATGTGTATAATTTTACTAGGCAAAACTGAGCATTTATGCTTGTCATTAATACAGAACTAGCAAGTGACTGGAGCAAAGTAAGATAAGAAAAAAGTGCACTTGATGGTGTATATGAAAACTACAATTCCCTTCAACAGCAGGTGTTGTGATAAAAAAAAAAAAAAGGTGCTGACTGACACATTCTGAATTTATAAAACCCTTCTGCAGACACACAGATCTATTATGCTGTTTATAGAGGGTCCCTCATTCATCCTGAGGTGAGGACACTAATTAGGCACCACTGCAGAGTTATGTTGAATGCTGCCTTTGGACTGCTTGCTAGCACTGATCCTGCTTTCACCTGTCCCCAGAGATGGGCACAAAGTCAACGTCTTTGCATGAGGGAGCTTGTTTTCATTTCACTGTTCTCACAACTTGTGTCATGGCTGATTATGAGATCAGAAAAACCTTTCAGACTGAGCAACTCTACTTCCAACTTTCTGGGTGTTCTTGACACAGCACTTCCAGAAAAAAATCATGGTGAGGGCAGGTTTTTATTGTTTTGTTTCAGTACTGTGACCAAAAATGCCCAACCTTCCCCACATCACCTATGTGCTTCACAAACTGCCAAAGAAGAAGAGGCGGTGTCACCATTACTTGCCTAGGTATCAATGTTCTCCTCCCTCACCTGCCTCCAGGAGACCATATTTCAATTCCTTCCCTCGCCAGAGGAGCACCTGCACCACTCCATCTGATCCCAAATTTCACGTGACTATTCCTGAATCAGAACCAAGTCATACGTTCCCAAACTTCTACCCTATTCATATGCTGGCTCAGGATCAGAATTTTATATCTCAGGAAGCAAACTGGAAAAATAAATTTAAAAAAAATAGCAGCAGCCAGAGAAATCACATTTGTTGTGTACTAAAAACCCACCCCTTTCACTAATGAGTGCTTCTCTCCCAACACAGAGAGGCACATCTACATAAGAGGCTTGAGTAAGCTTAGCTCTCCAGAATATGTGTCACGCCAAACCCAAATCACAGTGCTGTGATGTCACGGCCAACAGCAGCTCAACTCCCAAGACTTGCCTTTTTTGCACCAAAATAGCAGTTAAGCCTGGACAGGAAGTTCTGAAATATTCATAACAACAGAATTGGAGGTAACGCTTAATCCTCATTACTCACTATTGGTATTTAGGCAGCGTAGTGTCTGGCTCGTGAATAATCCAGAGGCAGAAGGCAAGAGAAGTTAATATATGTGAACAAGGTACTGTCATTTCAGAAGAGTGACTCTGCGCTGCCTGTTGGCCCCGTGTAATCTTTGTGGGCAGAGGGAATGCAAATTCCTCTCCTTTTACCTGTCATTGTAGGAAAAAGTAGAGCTGGCATGAATAAAGAAGAGAGCAGACAGTTCTGTATTCTGCTTCCAGCTACATGGAGCCCTATTTACAGTGGAGGACTCGCAGTGAAACTTCCCTGCCTATTTAAGGGCAATTTGAGGGGTGATTCTCCGTGTGCACACCACCATGCCCACCCACCAGCACTTATAAATGCTGCTCTAAGCCTTGAGCCACAAAATATTCCCTTTCAAGCACTTGATGTGTCCCCTTTCTGCTTCTCATGACTTCTTCTGCAAGCGGTGAGGTCAGGCCAGCTGGCTGAGCTACCCTACCTCATCCAGGTCAAGAGAAACCAGCTTAGTGAAGACCTGTTTATACTGCTCATGGTCATCTGGCTTGTTTTGGTTTAGGGAGGGATCAGATGAGCAACTCTGCCTGTTGGGATCAAGGGTCAGCATCTCCTAAATACCAACTAGAGGGACAAACTTTGCAGCTGACACCACTGAGGCTGGAAAAGGTCACATCTCTGTGGACTCAGTTTAGTAGCAACACTCTTTTTTCAGGGATTAAACATTCCACAGTCCCTGATCAAAAAGTATTCTGCAAAAATAAGTCAAAATATTGTCTTTCTTTCCTCTGAAGACAAAGGAAACTGAGCCCAATATACCTAACCTCCCATTCCTGGCAAACAGCAGAGGAGATGATGCAAGCCAAGTTTCCTGGCTCTGCTCAGCAGTCCATCACCAAACCTCTTTCCTCAGACACGTGCTGGGTACCGTGTTACTGTCCTTCTTGCTTGTGCTGCATCTCCCCTTTCCTTCTGCTACAAGGACAGGAAAGCAGCAGCTAAGCTGAAGATCCATCTGACCCTGTCACACAGACTTCCTTAGCCTCCAGCCACACTCTCTTCTCTCTCCTTGATGAAAGCTCCTGTTTCATCCCTCTGTCATGACCAGTGAATCACACTTCCACTCAACACACTAAAGCCCTTCAAGAATGGAGGCTGCTGTGTTCTGATAAAGCCAGCAAGCACCAGGATTTTGAGCAGAAGCTTTGAGTTTGTCATCTAACATGTCAGTTGGCCAGGCTGTCAGCCTGACAAGCAGTGATGGAGAGAGTGGGCAACCACAGAGGCTCTGCACCAATAAAAAAAGGCCTAAAAAATGGACTGCTGACCAACAAAGCCCTTCAGAGCATCACAGAAAAAGCGGTTTTTCTTTTTATTATTAAAGATACGTGTTTCAGCACTGCCACTGGATACTCCGTAAATGAGGACACATTGTGTACCACCAGGTGCTTCACAGGTTCTGCAATTCATCTCAATGATGAGGTGACAAGGGCATGAGTTTGGGGATGCTGCTGCTACAGACAAGGCTGTGACAAAGTTGTGACCACAGCACAGTTGCTCCAGCTGGTTTCCAACCTGCCAGCACCTGCATCCCTGCACTTGCAGCCTGCAAAGGCTCACCAAACTGATCTCCAGAGCAAAGTAAATGGTACAATTAACAGCTGACTCTCAACTAGTGAGGTTCTGGCATGTGTCAGGCAAGTTTAATAGCAGTTCAGCTACCTGCCACGTTGCACAGCAGTCTCTGCCTAAAATGCCAAGCAGTGTAGGTCACTGCTCAGGTATCTCCAGCTGTTTGTGAAATGCTTCACAGATGTGGGAGAGCAGGCAATGCACCAGCCCTCTAGTTTGTGCCGAGCATGCTGCAAGGCAGCAGGGAAATAAGAAAAGGCCAACTGACACCACTCATCAACCTGCAAGAGTGTCAGACTGCCAGAGCCTGTCCTACCCACCAGTCGACTGTGCCCTGTGGAGCCAGACTTGTGCAACCCCAGAACAAAGCAGGATTTTCCACCTCCTACATGGAAAAAAAAGTGAGCAAAAAGCCTGCTGCTCACTCAGCTCCTTTGTGCCGTGCGGGCAGCAAAAGCTGCCTGCAGATTGCTAACAGTAATACCACTGCCATCTTCAAAACTGCCATTTGCAACTGGTTAATTAATGCTGCTTGGGTACAGGCTGTAATGTTAATTAAGCTAAGGGGGAATTTTTGAAAGTAATACTGATGAGCGAGCGCTACAAGGCTCTAGAAGGGGCTGAGCGTGGCTGTCTTTCCCTTCCAGAAAGAGTGAAAACAAACAAACAAGTAAAGTATAGACCTGAACAAAATGGGTCCTAGTACATTTCTTAAACAGATCGCATTTGGTTAATTTCAAATAAATGCTATGCAATTTAATTTCCAGTGCTGAAGGCAAGAATAATACAGCCCTGCTGTGTTGTCTTCATCTGTCTTCTAATAAACTGATTAGAGCCCAACACGTTACAGCCCTGTGCACCATTATCTATTATTCAGGTCCCTAAAAGATGTTAATTAACCCGCATGTTCTGAGAAGCTCCATTGTAACACGTACAATAGGGAGGCACATGGCACAGTCAAAGCACGTGTTGCTTACTCATTTTGACTTAATTACTTGGGCATGACGCCAAGGTGGCTCCCAAAGAAAAAAATATAGTATTACAGAGACAATGTCCAGATGCACACATCAGTTTACACCTTGTTATTTTACCAGGAAAAAAAACAAACCAAACCAAACCAAACAAACAAACAAATTCACCTTTCTCTGTTCTTACACAGCAATAAGGAAAAGAAAAAAATCTTAGTCAGCACTAGTTTATGTCAGGCAAATGTCATATTAAACAACACACTTTTGGGTTCAAAAGAACAGCACCTGCCACACAGGAAGATCTGAAAAACAAGTGGCTTTTAGGTTGATATGCAAACTATAAACTCAAGCAATTGTAGAAGGAGATGAATTTAGTTTTGATTCAGCTCCAGGTCACCCAGCCATTGAGAATGAAGAGGAAAAACTATGAAACCTCTTCATCAGCTCCAGTAGCCATAGCACATGCATGACCATTGCAGATGGAGATTCTGGAGAAGGTGCATTACCCAGACCCCCCAGATCTAAGACCACTAAGAAAGTGCGAAAGCACCATAGGTTAAAACACCTTACCTGTCAAACTGAGATGATGAATATCAATGTAAATTACCTACAGGTGTTAACTGCTGATTTAGGGGCCAGTACAATCATTACCAGAGAGATGCAAATATCACCCCTACAGCAGAGCAAACAGGATGAAAGCCAGCTATAAAAGACATTATGCTAACTCACCTCTCCTTTGAGAACCTCTCTCTTATTCTTTTTTTTTTTTTTTCTCTTTTACAACACTTTCAAAAGAAGACAAACAGAAAAAACCCAAACCTCAGACTTTTCCTCCAAGGCTCACAGGCAGGTGAGGTTGCAAGAGAAGCACATCAATCCCTGGTAGAAACTGGCCCTCCCACTAGACCTGCACCCAAGGTAACAGCAAGCCTGGCTAGGAGCACACCATAGAATCATAGCATCTTTTAGGTTGGAAGAGACCTTTAAGCTCATCAAGTGCAACCGTTACCCCAGCATTAGCCATGCTTTTGTGTAAAGGAGTAACAAAAGGCAGCTGGCAGCAAATGAGCTTGAACTGCTCTTCTGCAGCCAGGCTCCCAGATCAGAGCTCTCTGATAAGGGCAGAACTTTGCTCTGGGGCAGGAACTGACTCTGTCTCCCAGGGCTTTCATGTTCCATTTCTCTGTCATAAATCTAAACCAACTTCATAAATCTGCTAACATAAATTCCTGGTGGGAGTTATGCAAACATCACATGTGCAACTGGAGGCTTGATGAGAGCCTACCTTCTTGTTCATCTCCTAACTGGTGTTGTCTGTAAAAGCAGTTTAAGAGCTGCTAGATCTGCCAAATGTGCATTTCAGCCAGCACAGCCAACAGCCTTTGGAGCACATTACTTCTTGGGTTATGTTCTGTGGCTATACAAAACCTTTGTGATGGGGGATCCGATGTCTTCTGTACTTAAATGCAGGACAATTTGTTTCTTGTTCTCACACAGAAGGAACTTGAAGACATGATATAGTTTGTATTAAGATTCAATGTTGAATAAAAAAAAATCTGAGTTAGTTAACTCAAGCTGTTCTGAAGCCTTTGTGTGTTGTAGGGAACCAAATAAAATTGACAAGTTATCCCATGTATACTGATCACAGATCTCCTATCTTTCCTCACACACTTGGGAATTTGGAGAGGAAAAAGGCAGTTTGAGGTTCCCTTCCATTTATCCGTGCAGCTCCTGCCCTCCCTTAATACAAACGTCAAACTCTCCCTGTGCTTCCTCTGAAGCCTCAGCAGTGCAGCCTTTACAGAAGGACCACTGGACCAAAAAGATCACAGGTTTGATTGCTCCTTTAGAAAAAAAAATAAAGGAAAAAAACCCCAAAAAGCCAGAAGAACTTGGTAGTTGATGAAATACCTACTCAACAACACAGAAAATACCCATTTGAGGTTTATTTTGTTGGCTGAACTGCAAACAACAAGCAGGTCTCTGATGACAAGGAAATGCTATTAGCCAAACACCAGCATCACCAGCATTTTATTGCATTTTAAGTCAACCCTTCTTCATATCCACACAGCAATTTCTGCCACTGACAATGGCAGTATTTTTATGATTGACCAATATCAATTCAGATGCCATTAATATGTCAGTATTGATATATGCAGTCATATCAATGGCATCTGATTTATATCAGTGTAAGTAGAAGTGCAGTGTTAATTGGATGCCTCAGTGCTCATTTTATCACACATTAACACTGCTAAAAGTTATATAACCCAGTTCCCAGGGAACACTTTACTATATACCATAAACTACCTCAAGAAAAAACAAAGCCAAAGACAAAGCAAATCAGAAGATCAGAAGGCCGAAAGCTCCCAGCAGCTTCTTCCCTTTTGGAGGGCTGTTATTTAATCAGCTTTTATTTCCATTATTTATCATGTGGAAGCTACTGTGCTGTTTCATTTGCTGTAGCTTAAAATGTAATAAAATATGGTTGTGACACAACAATACCTGGATCCTCCAGCCAAACCCTGCATTTCAGTGTCAGGATGTACAAAATATTAATCACCCGATGCAGCTGCTACCGCCTTTGTGAACCGAGCACATATTTCACTGCACCCTGGCATGTCCCTTCTCCTGAGGGCTTTTATTAAAAAGAGCCTGTGAGTTACTGAACTATAAGGTTTGCAAGCCAGAAATTTGACCCAACATCCAGGTTCATAATGCTCTTGGAAAATATTTAAATCAACGAGCAGACCCAGACTCTTAAATCACAGCAAAATAACACCCGACACACCATTATACAACAAATCTTTTTTAAGAAGAGGCGGCTGATAAAGCTTAGCTCCTGGCATCATTATTTGCAATGTTTTGTAACCAAGGAGGGCAGGTTCCTACTTATGGATTAGGTCAACAGACAGAGTCAGAAAACATTGTGGCTGACAAACCCTTTCTTAGGCTTCATCTTTGGGTCTTGAGTTTTGCAACACTTCCCTTAAGGAGAACGTTGGCACAAAGCAACTGTGCAGTGATAACACGTGCTTTGCTGAGAGGAGAAAGCCAAAGGGAAAACTCCTCTGCTGATGATGCTGACCGTGCACAAGGGCTGCCGGGACCAGGTCAAGGCTCTGCTCTTGCTTTGGCCCAGCACAGCACCAAAAATTTGCCTCCAGCTCCTTGGGAGGTCCCCAGCTTTCAGACCAAGCTCATCTGTCTGTTCACCCCAGACTTGAAGAAAAACCAACACAGAAACACAAAGGAGAATAAGAACATTTCTTTTGGCTGCAGTGTCAGTCCTGATGAGAACTGGGTCATTAAAGAACAGCTATTTCAGCCATTACATCTAATTACAAAAAGGAATCAGTCTCTAAAAATAAAGCTTCAAGTGCCTGAACTTTATTACATACAGATAATTAACAATCAAATAGAAGAGGCCATCTTCACCAACACGTTGAGCCCAGGTCTCCCGCTGAGACACGATTCAAGTGTATGCTAACTCGGCAGCCCCACACACAGGGCAGCAGCCACAGCTCCTGACTGATGATACCAATATACAGTCACCTCTGTCTTTCTTGGAGCTTTGGAAAACAAAGAACACCACAGCACTTCTCTACTTCTGGCTGCTGAAGGAAATTTGTCTATGTTGAGTTCATAGATAGAACTGACCCACAAACTGGCCAAATGTCCATCATCTCTCTCCAGCTCAAATGCATCCCTCCTATTTAGATAAATAAATGATGCATCTAATTTACAGATACACCATCCTCTGAGGACTGAGAAACAAGCTCAGAAGCAATTCAGTCCACCTGGGACACAAAACCATGCACTGGCAATGCTCACCTCTTTCCACAAGCTCCTCAGTCAGCCTTATATCTCAGAGAGGAGTGTCAAAGCCTTGAGACCGTCCCTCCAAATGATGTCTCAAGGCCACCCTTTATCTCAGCTTTAACAAGGACTTCTAAGCCAAGCTTCCTGGTGGAAGTTGGGAGCAAAACACCTTTGGAACATGGTGAGAAATAGGGTGCAAGATTCCACAGTCAGTGATGGGCAGAGCCTCAAAGCTTGTCTGATGTGCATAAACATGCCAAAGATCAGAAGTATCTTTGAAGCGTTTAGAATTGCAAAGCTAGAGTGAAGTCTCACAAAAATAATCTTGTTTCGTGGTACATCTTGTTCTTCCTATTTCTGAATGTGATGGAACAGGGAGAGAACAGCCTCTGTCACCACTGAGGAGCACATTGTATTCCCAGGCCACAAAGCAACAAAAAAAGCAAGAGTGCAGAAAAAAAAAAAAAAAAAAAAGACCAAAAAAAAAAAAAGACCAAAAGTGTGTCACTTTGGCATTATAACCCTCAGAAAGACTATGTTTAAAACAAATAAAAAAGGTGCAAATTACCTAATGTGTAATTTGAAAGTTTTTTTGTGCTCAATTATTACTGAGCACTTCTCCAAAGGACAATTTCACAAAGAAGACCTAGAAGCTAAATCAGCTTTGAGAAATTCATTCACACAGGAGTGAATATCCTCCCTCTCTTCCCCTTCTCCAGAAGAGCTTGGATGCAATTTATCTGTGCAACCCAATAGAAAGGGCAAAGGGGCAGACCCAGCCCAGCTGTGATGAAGGAGGGCCATCAAACACAGCAGGAGAAGAAAAAGGGCTTCCAGCCACTGATGGGACAGTTCTTGCCCAAACACAAGGGACTGCAAAGTTAAAAGCTGTTGTCTACTCTTTCTCCCCTGCTTCTTCACCCCAATAAACTTTCCTAGACTACAATTTCTTGCTCATTAAAATTAAAGTACAACTATTAAAAACCCAGAGCTGACAGAATTTTTGGGGGATTCATGTAAGGCCCAAAGGGGCAGTTTTGAGCACACACCAGACAGCCCTGCACAAATGCTGAGCTCACCTACCAAATTCTGCATCATCCCAGAGCACCTGTTGGAGCTAATGCACTTCTTTTAGATTAATATCTAGGCCTAGACTGAGAGATGTCCTGTAATAGAGACTTGTATAGTAAATTGTTTCAATGCTTAATTAACCTCAGTATAAAAAACCAACGCATCCCTTATTCCCTGCTTCAACATGCCCAACTTCACCTTCGAACCCCTAGACCTTAATTGGCCATTTCCTGCTCAGCATTATTATTATAATTATAATTATAATTATTATTACATTAAGTAACTTTGGGAGCCTTTGTGCTGCTGCTTTCCAGCTCCCTCTCCAGAGAGAGAGGTGGACCCCACCTCTGAGGCTGGGAGCTGTGAATGCTCTGAGGCATGGCTGAGAAGTTTGCTCGTGTACAGAGCTAGAAAAACCTTCCTGTGTAGGCACTGCCCTCCCTTGGGTAGTGACAGACTCAGGCAGGGCAAGCCAGCTCATAGCTTTAGTTCAGGAGAGGTTTTTACTGTGCTCTGCCCAGTGCCTACTGGTGATATGGGACAAATTGTTTCATCTCTCTCTGCCTCATTTTCCCTCACCATTAAACCTAGACGAAGATTTGGTGATGAGCTGTATAAGACACGGGTATTGCCACCAGGCAAATGAGGAAAAGGCAGTATATCTGAGCTCAACATTCACTCCTTCATCACTGTCAGAACTGCACATGGTAGAATGGTTTCGGTTCCCTTGGATGCCACCATCCAGCTCACCCCCTTCATCCACCCCTTTTGCAGCTATACTTGGCTCTTCACTTGCCAGGGCCAGGTTGCTACCTGGGCATTTAAGAGCATCTGGATAAAAAAACAAGACTATGAGCAGACTTGATGGGGAACAGACACTCATAGGCCAACGAGATGTTCAAGATGACCAATTGCTGGGGCCAGAGCATGAGCATACAGAGACTGAGAGTATGAATCAGGTAAAAACTCCAAGCAGAGACATCCAGGCAGATCATGCAATTTGTGACAGCAGCTTTTTCAGCCTGTTGTTCAGGTTCTGTTTGAATCACCCTTCCCCTCTTTTAGAGGATCATTACCTTACCCTTGCTTTAGCCAAGCCCCTTTCATTCTTCTCCCCTACTTCTCACACCCAATTCTTACACACACTCACACACTCTTCACCTGTCTGCACATCCCACCCATCCCCACTCTGTGTTTGGCACTCTATTCAGATCCCAACTCTACAATGATGCTCATTACATCACACCTGCAAAGACTTTGTTAGCCAGACTTTCAAAAGCCTACAAATGGGATTAAATAGCATCCAGCAGATAGAGACTTGTGGGAATCAGCAAGTTTTTCACACAGGGCCATTCAGGGTAATTACTAATCACACATTCATTGCAGATGCAACCTTTTCTGACCTGATTCTCAATAGGCAACATCTGTCTGCCTGCAAAAAAACCCCATGCATCATTGTGCTACAGTTCTTGTATATATAAAAAAGGAGCTACTACATACAAAAAGCCTCCCTTTTCAATCAGAAATCTTTCTGGGTTTGGATGGGTTTTGCCACTTTCATGCACTGCCTTCCTTCTATGCTAACTTGGCATTGCACCTCTATGTGGCCACAGGCTGTTCTGTCCCACGCTTTACTGCCTACCAAATTCTTGCCCTTACAATCCACAGGATGCTCTTTCCTGGTCCTCCAGGAAGGAGGAGTGTCAGGGCCACTGCTGGGGTTGAAAGCTTTAGAGGGTGGGGAAAAAGCAAGGGAAGGTTGTGTAGTATCTGGTCCTTTCTATTACTCTCCAAACATCTCACAGCTCTTGCCAAACCAGGCTGTCTGTTCAACTATTTGCTAATCCAAATTTGCTCACTGTTCACAGGTCAGCTGCCTCCTCTGGGAGTGGTACTAAGGGATGACGAAAGACAGACAAAACTAATACATACCCATTTTGTCACTGGTTAACCCAGTGCAATTACCACAAAGTTCTTGTTCCATAATAGGCAACAAGCTCTTAACAAAACGAAGCACAGAAGGCTCCTGTAGATCACAGCTGGGAGCGGGGCTGAGAGCTCGGAAGCACTCCTGGTTAAAAATAGGATGGTACATGGAAGAGGTAGGATTTGTAATTTCTAAAAATAGCCTTCCCTAAAAGGATGCTTTTTACCTTCCTCACACATCACACAGGCAACTGGCCACTTGGCAAGTACCAGCAGCCATATCAGAACTTTTGCCTGGTCCTAACATTATTTCAGAAATATCTAACCCTCACTCTTTCATTATTTTTTTAAGAAAAGTATTTAGCATAATGACTCATTCTGAGAACTACATTCACAAATGCTCCCTTCCCCCTACCAGGAGACACATTCCAGAACCATGTGAGCAAGAAAACACAGTGGCAGTCTCCAAATAACATGGGCTCTGCTTATTTAACAATTTTGGCAAGCCTCTGTTTCCTGATTCTGTTTCAGATTTGCAGTAACAGAAGTGAGAGATTACAGAGCAGGTTTGCATGGAGGCTGAGATAAATGTAGGTCGAGCAAACTGTATTTCCTATGGAGTGTAGGAGAGCAGTGTTGTCACACCAGAATGGTCTCCAGCTGTTACACCACCAGAATACACAGCTAACGTTTACAATACATGCATATATTGCTTAAAAGCATGCACAAAGCTGGCTCGTCTGACAGGAGGTCTACAGGGCACTAAAGCAGGATGGGGTATTTATAGAAAGCAGAGAGAGCAATCACTCAGTGACATTGTTTACATGGGACTGTTCCTTCTAAATGAGTACCTCAGCTAAATAATATTGGGATGGGGAGGATTAATTTAAATGATTCTCCAAATTGCTGCCAACTTCTACTGCTCTGCCAGCATCCCTGCTAAACGGGCTGGTAACAGAGAACATCAGAGTTGTGATTCCACAGGGAGATGGAAGCCCAAACTGTACTACTGGGCAGGGAGAAGAGCAAGGCAACGTAATCCAGTGGATGCAGCCGTGGAGCTGCTGTTCCCAGCCCTGCCACTGGCCTTTGACAGATACATCCCTGTGCAAGAAATCTGTCTTTTGTGCTCCAGTTTCCACGTATCCAGCCTTCTCTGATCTTTCAGCCATGCATGTTCAAGAGCTAGACTGGTTTCTGCCAGAGTGAGGGCAAGAAAGCTGCAGGGCCAATAAAGAGCCAGGGACCACCCGAGCAAAATGCATAAGTTAGTGGAATTCCTCCAGTTTTTTATTTGTCTATAATAGCCAACAAGCCATGATGCTGGCAGGTTGCCATGGGACTCTTGACAGCAGCTGGTAAAAATTACAGGTTCAGTTTTTCTCTTGATTTGGGCATAATGAGGGAAGAGCACTGAATGTATTGATCTATTTTTAAGCCAACGCAGTAAGCTGAACCCTCTGACAACAACACTGGGCAGCATGGATTTTCTAAAGGAAAAGATGCCTCAGTATGGAGTGTCCAAAGCATTTTGTCTTTCAGTGGGTTCCACAGCCCTGACTAGAAGACTCTTGAGATTCCTCAAAACACAAGGTAGAAAGGCCCAAGTCAAGGTAACCAGAATTAGGTGTCTTTCAAAACATGGGTCTAGAGGCCCTTTCCATAGGGAAAGCTTTTAGCAAAATAGGAAGGAAAGAGAAAGATAAGCATTTATTCTACATCCTGAGCTGGCTATATTTATAACACCACACAATTTTTTGACAGGTTGGTTCAAACATCATAGTCTCAACACCTGAGAAAGCCTCAATTTTCTCAACAGACTCCTTCAAGTGATACCCAACAATAACCTACGTAAGGTACAATACAGCTGCTGTGTAACCAGCACCTGAGGTTTGCACTCTGGGTAGACAACAGATACATTCACACTATTTCTACCTCCCACCTGGGCTCTAGGAGAGAGTTTAGGAAAAGTTTGTTTAGTACAACTTGCCTCAGGGTTTTTCTGCTCAGCTTTAACATTCTGCAGGACAGAATTGCCTGGGAGTGACTTGAGACACATCCAGTCACAACCAACTCCAATAACTGGGCTCTTCTTACACTGCAGAATTGCACTTCTCGGAACAGATCCTGATGTCAGCTAATCTTAGTTTGGTTTGTGGGGTCAATAGGTCCCTCGACCATTTCATCCAATTATCCCATGCACCAGGACCCCAATCACTTCTGTTTAAATACCATTTCTGAGAAAGTATTGACTTGAAGAGAAGGAGAAGTTTGTCCACGAGTTAATTTTACAGCACTAGAAAGAAAACCACTGGCAAAGGTGACATATGATAGAAAGCTTTCCTGCTGTGTAATGTCCTCACTTGTTACCAATCTGGCACACCAGTTTCTAGCATTTGACATTACAAAATTGTCTGAGAGTTGAAAGGTTATTCAGCAACAACAAATGATGGAGGCCTGAGCCTGCTATGGCATTATTATAGAATGGTTTGGGCTGGAAGGGACTTCAAAGATGATCTAGTTCCAACCTCCCTACTACAGGTAGGGACACCTTCCAGTTATACCAGAAAAAAACAGAGCTTTCAACTTGATGCTGCTGTGGGTGGGGAAACTCCTATATCCTGTAAAATAAACTGAGGGAATCAGAATTTGAGATGGCTGAAGGAAATAATTGCTTGCTCCTGGGATATGGGTGTAATTGAGGCCTCGTGTTTATATTTTGAGGTGGAAAAAACAGAGCACCGAGCATGTTGTACTGTACCTGTAGGCAGAAACAGCTATTGCATCTCATCAAATCCACCACTGAAACGTGACCATGAGGCATTGATCTCTCGTAGAGTGTAAAAAAGCAGCAAGAAGGTTTCTGTATTTTTGCTTTAACTTATAGCAACAGGCTAGTGCATAGACAAAAAGCTCTGGTGCCATGTAAATCTGCGGCCTCCCTATATGTGCAAAGGCACTGAAAGAGAGGAATTGATTAAAGGATACAGCGACACACTTTTGATGCATCAAAAGCTATGCTGTCTGCCTCTCTGAACAACTGAGTCATAATCACAAATGAAACTCTTCTGAAGTTTATTTCTCCTCTAATTTGCATCTTGTTTTCTTGCTCCTCTTTTGTAACTTGTGCTTTGAAAGCACATTTCCCTGCCAGCAGCCAAGCAGAGCCAGGGAGATGAGAAAACTCCCTCCCACCATTGCAAGGATTCCTTGCTCACTGCCTACACCTCTCCTAACGCTGGGTTGACCCATCTGTGGAAGGAGGAGCTCCCTCTCCCAGTTCCCCCATCACCCACCTGCAAAGGTTCTGGAGAGACCTTTGCTCCCTGCCTTGCACCCCAACACTTGGAAATAAACTGTGCTTCATCAGAAGGACAAACTTATAGATGCTTAGTGTTGATGCACACCCAGCCCATGGCAAAGAATTCCTGCTCCTGTGCTTTCCTCAGCCCAGTGTCTAAGAGGATGTCTGGCCCCATGCAGAGCTCAACTGTCTGACCACGGAGCATCATATTCTTTGGTCACAGTCCCTGCCTTTGATTGGAAAGAACAATAGCATGTTTAATAGTGAAGACATCTGCTGAATAAGGGCAGCTATGAACAGGTCTGTGAGTAAGATTCCCATTTATCTAACATCCTTTACACAGTGTAATGGAAGCACATGATCAATTTCAACATCCCTCTAAGGCAGAATTTGTTTGCACTTTTGCCCTTTCCAAGGGGCCATGTTGCAGCCCTGAGCATATTAGGGTGATCCCACTCTACACCTATAACCTTGTAGGGTTCAGGGATTGTGGCTTCCTAGGATGTGGTTTAAAACACATTTATTGTTTTGTGAGGGGATTTTAAACACAACAACATCTCATGCAGCCAAATTCCGGAGTGGGGGAGGGAAAAAAGCAAGAGAGGCATCACTTTTCAATGCCTCTACTACTACAAGCTTGTTCTTGAACCTAAACTCATTTTTAGAGGAAATGTATTAAAACAACTGTAAGACCATGAAAAAAAAAATATACTTTAGTCATATGTTGAGACCACTCTCTGTGGTGCATGTTACACCCTGCAGGAGTTATAACTCTGACCTTCACACTTCTCTTTCAAGGGGTCAACACAAACTGGAGAGAGTTGTTCTCACACCTCCAAGTTCACTAGGTGACCCTAGAAGTCAGTAAAAATGACAGCTCAGAAAGTATGCAAAGTTTTTGCATGGGAAAGACAGATTTATCAAGCTCCTGGCATCCTAACAAGAGCTCCATGGCTACAGACTATGTATCTAACCCTAAATGAAGACAGACAGGGAGACAGACAGACAGACAGACACGCAGGACGAAAGAGAGAAAGAGACAGAAAGAAAGAAGAGAAAGGAAAAAAAAAAGGAAGGGAAAAAAAAAAAAGGAAAAAAGAGATTAAAAGATCAATACACTGTGTTTAATTTCCTCATGAATAATGCAATAGCAGCAGTATGAAATCTTGCCTTCTGCCCCAATCATGGTTTCTCAGTCATCAAAATTCTAGTGGTGTCTTTCCACCCCTCTCTGACTCTCAAAGGTAGATACTTGACAATTCAGTAAACTAAACTGAAATGAAGGCTCAACAGAGCACAAAATCTGAGGCTAGTTGCAGCCTTTGAACCAGACCATTATGATATTTTGGGTCAGTGAGTAGGAAAACAAGTTGGGATAGAGAAATGTCAAAGTCTAAAACTGTCAGAAAAAAAAATATGTCAGAAACAATACACTTTCATTCCTCCCTGAAGATGATTCTGTTTGTGATACAATACAGAAATCATTTTACACACCAGAGATCCATAAAGTTCTCTGAGATGGAATGGCAGCAACTGCTATCTCGCTCTGGAGCAAGTAGAGTGAGCTTCATCACTCTTGATCTCACGTTTCAGGAGTTGACTGTGACCATGAAATTTTATTGGTAACACAAAAATTTTTCAATATAGCTAAGCTGATGGTTTTATAGCGTTGAGAAAAGGAGACACATTTATTTTGATCATTTTATCTCCTCGGAGACAAAACTAAGAATTTAGAAATAGGTGTAAACTTCAAATCACATCTTCTATATGGGCAAGTTAAAAGTTACAGTATTTCCTTGTGTAGGAAACACAAAATTCAATTAATATCTTTATTTTTAGATATATTTTTCTAAATTCCACGTTTCTATGATTTACTGATCATTCAAAAAGCCTGACAGTCACTATTACAACACTGTCTTGGGTTGGTATTTTGCAACAGAGAACCAGTAACATAATCACTAGAAATCTGCTTATGAAAAGGTAGCCAAGATACTTGCAAAATCCACTTAAGATAAATTTGCACTCATGCATTAAACTCAATGACAAGAGGTGAACCATCTGAAGCCACATGTGAGGGATGCTGTAATTCCAGCTCTGCCTCACCCCAAAAGAGCCTGGCTGAAGTTTTTCCAATTAGCTGGGATTCCACAATTAACTTTTGCCACTGTGCGAAGTATTTAGTGTAACCTCACTGTAAAAGAGCAAATAATTGGTAACTGGATGAAGGATCTGTCCATTGACAAACACTGCTGTGTATATCTGTATATATATATATATATACATATATATATATATATACACATATATATATACACATAATATGGGAGGAGAAACAGGTCGAAGACACCAAGTGCTCAGCAAATGACAAGAGAGGTTTCAGACTGCACCCCAGAACCAGATCACCAGTAACCACAAGTGATGATTATCATCCTATAGCTATTACATTTTGTTTCTGTAAAAAAAGATGCATCTGGAGGGTTCCTGCCACAGCCCAACATGCCACTCCCACAGCAATGTGAACCAGGGTCTTTGCTGAAAGCTGAGTCTGAAGCCAAAAAGTCTGAAGAAGCTCAGAATTTGAGTTTGCCCTGGAATGGTTACTGAAGGGCCACGTCAAGGAACAAAGACCAGCAGCTGCACTTGGGAAGCTCTCCCCAATGCTACAGCTCTCCAAATGGAGAAGGATGCTCCTCAGGACAGACAATCCTGCACTCATGAGAATTAAATTAATTTCAAATACTTTAAAATTATAGTTTTAAATTAACATCCATTTTCTTCTGTACATTAACTACTAAATTGAGCAATACCCTTCCTCAGCTCCCAAGGGGAAGCAAATATGAATATTCTTTGTCAATCACAATCCATCAGTCTTCAGCCCAGACATCCCAAGGGGTACCTTAGTACACGAGCCATTTGAAACCAGACTGGATGGGCCATCAGCATATATCCTGCTGGAAATCATCTCCCATTCAACCCGGAGAGGACAGGGTTGTAATAAATATTTCCCTACTTTCATTACTTTTGTAAAAAAAGATAAAAAGATGAGAGAACAAGTGGAGTAAAGATAGCCACTTGCAGAAAATGCTCAGCTTGATCCATCCAGGTCAAGGATGCTGGAATGTAAATACAATGCAGTGGAAGGCTAGAAAATAATGGACTTGATTGTTTTCAAGTAGGTTTTTCTCTCTCCAGGAGAATTGTCTTTATATAAGCCATGGTGCATTTGGAAATACAGTGCCCTCAATTAGCAGTAGTCTTTAAGTGAATCTGTTGAATTTCGTCTAGGCTCTAGAAGTCTGCTCTTTTCTCATGCTTATTCCCTAATCAGTTTTTCAGAAGAACTGAACAGTAAAGGCACTTGCCAAGTGTTTTCATCAGCTGAAATGTCTCAGATGACTTGTGGATGACCCTTGTCCCACCTGTGATTACACAACTGCCATCCCCCCCACCCCCAGATCCTTGTGGCAATCAAAGTATTTCCTTTCCAAGAAATGTCATGCAAGGTTTATGTCTGGCAATGTATTTTAGGGCACTTAACTAATAAGAGGAAGACCAATAACGAAGTAATGAACCAGGGATGAGTCAACTATTTTTTGCATGTAGCTCACAGGAAATAATTTGGCTTATTCTAATATTGAATGTATTATTGTGTTCCCCAAGAGCTTAAACAAATGGAAGAAAATACCATTTTTTTAACCGATTATTTTTTAAGTTGTGGAACTCTCAGCCATACGATAACAGCCAAAAGTTTATATGGATTCAGAAAGCAACTGAACAAAATAAGTAATCTATCTCGCTGCCAAGTAACTAAGCATGAGGGTACTGACAGGAGAGTGGAGGGTTTCACTTAACCTGCTATGAGATTGAACAGACAATGCAAAGAGGAGTGAACATCACACCAAACCTTTAGTGCTCAAAATCCCAGCCCTGGCCTGGGTATGAATTTGAAGAGATGAGACACTCAACTTATACGACCTAAGTGTGTTGTGCTGTTTCATATTTGCTTAACATTTGGTCTATGGATTTTCCAGCATGGAGAAGTCCTTGTACAGCCACAGAAATAGGGCAGCACAGGCAAGGGTTGCTGTGGTCCTCTGAGTGCCCAAGCTTGTATTGAAGGCATTGAGTCTCAGGTTTACTGATCTTAATTCTGACTGACATTACAGAACCCCAGGAAACCTCCCCCCAGCTTTCAGCAATAAAGAAGCATTACTAATTTTGCATAAATATCTATATGTTGAGGTACCACAGAGGTACAAAGATACCGAACTACAGGGTCACACACAAGAGGTAGTAGCAGAACAACAGCCCAGATCCCAGTCCAAGAATTCTCAATCCATTAATTTAGGCATATTGGCATGAAACCTTCAAGTGGGTTTTGGCTGCAGCCACTGTGGTTAGAAGCTCTTTTCTTTGTCATTCCCCAATAATCAAGTGTTTTACTTTGCAAAGACAAATTATATTTCTAGCTTTTATTTACTTTGTACTGCCGTGACCCAGCAATCAGCTTCAACACTTTTCCATCAGGTTTAAAATAATGATGGCCAAATAACATGAGAGGTGATTCATCTTCCAAATACATCAAGCTGCTTGCAATTGCCTGACTGCTTTTCACACACCAAGGAACAGCTGGCTTAGGGGTCTGATATTCAGAAGAAATATAATTCCTCCAAGTGACATTTGCAATACATTCACAGACATCCCACACCTGTATGTGTAGGCAATTCTCTTCCCGAGTTTCACTGTGCAGGGGAAGGTATGGAAATTGTCCATCAATAGGCAGCATCTCTATAAAACAGTGAACAGGTTCCAGAAACAGTCAGATCCAACCACCTCTCCTGCCACCACATGCTCAGTATGTTTGAGCAGCCACTCTTTACTCCCAGACATGGTCTAACTGTAGTCTGACACCACATGCAGCAGCACAGTGTGTTGAAAACACAGTGTCTTATTAAGAAGCAGTTTTTCTATAAAAAAGTAAAAAATAATTCCAGTAATATTTTTATTTCAGAGACAGAAGAATTAATTTTCAGGAAATATGAGAGGTGAAGGGTGGTTGTTCAAAGTTGCTTAAGTGCCAGAAAGAAATCTCAGTCCACGTCCTTCCTAGTGCCATGGTGGGAGCATGAGGCAAAGCACTGGGAGGCCTCAGCCCAACAGACTGGCTGCTCATAACCACTATTACATGAAAGTCAAAGAGGCAATGGCTCAGCATATCCTCTTCATTTTCTACAAGTAGATTCAAACAAACAACCAACCCCAAACAAACAAACATCACACACACAAAACAAACATCACACACACAAAACAAACAATCAAAAAAAAAACAACCCACAAAACAACCCACAACAAAAAAAACCCCAACCAACCAAAGAAAAAAACCAGCACTAATTATTTTCTTTATTAGAAGTCAGTGCAGACCATATGTGCTCCAACTTTCCGGACTCAAGACAGCCACCTGGCACCAAAGCACTGCACCCAATTAGTGTGATGGATTGATTCCTCCAAGAGGCCAAATTAATGCAAAGCATTAGTGTTATCCAGCTTGTATCAGCATCTCACAGTTCGCAGAGCAGGTGACACCAGCCTGGCAACACTGTGAAGCTGGGGGGAAATGTGCATCCCTAATGCCGGCGGCCAAGCGCACAGCTGGGATTTGAGGAAACCTCAGGTGACTGCCATAAGACCTCTGCCTGGGGAGGAATCCTCACACAGCCCCTGATTTCTGCAACTTTGCTCTTTGCCCAGTAATTCCCACGCCTTATATCCCACTTCAACATCTTGCCAAAAAGGATTCCTTTACTTTCTCCCATTTCTGCACAGCCAATGCCTTCATCTGCCTCTCAGCATTATCAGAGGCAGTGATGGGTCCCTTTTGTTCACATATGGAGTGCTTTTTGTCCTCACAAGAACTGGCTAAACTCATCTACCCAGCCTTTAAAACAGCAGTAACGTGGATCACACTCAAAGGGTCCCTTTGAAAGTCACAAAGTCTTCTCAGACTAGACACAGATAAACAGCACTTCAGGAACACTTGCTATAAGGAAAAACAAGCCCTAGAGATCCAACTGCTGTAAGACTCGGTAGCAACGGCTCCAAAAATGAGACAGAATTTTACTTATCGTAAACCCAAGAGCAGATTTCCTTTGTAAAACCAAAAAGCAGGAGCAAACCACATCAAAAGGAAGTAAGGCAGTAAAATGAGTCTCTCGTCCCTGCTCGTTTATAGGGACTGCTGCCATATACTTCACTGGATGAGAATATTATTCTTGAGTATTTTGGCTGCTGCAGCCCCAGTTGGAGTCACCAATATCATAGAAACAAAGAATGAAAATAAATTATTATTTTTTAAAAGCTGGAAAAAATAATTTTGAATATGGCATATGTTTATCTCAATTTTAAACTGTGACAAATGTACCAATAAACTTATTACAGGCTCTTCACACTTGGACAGTTTCAGAACAATAACAAATGCTAAATTATGACCACGAACCTTTAAAACCACAGGCTGCTGAACACACATCCAGCAAATCAAGCTCATATTTAAGAGTAAAGCCCTAGTAACATAACTAGAAATTAAAACCAGGGAAATAATGTAGACTTCCAAGATCATCAACAAAAGTATGTTGGGTTTTGGTTTTGATGGGTACACCTTTGACCAGACCAGTATGTACTCTAAGTATTTTACAGTAAATGATGCTGCAAACTACACCACAGAGACATTTTGCTCCCACTTGTGAGTCCCAGGTGCCCCAAAGCAGCTGGTTGGGTATGATTTTGTATCTAGCAGAGCATCAGAAGAAACAGACAGTGCAGGAACCAGTTTGGTCCTTTGGAGAAAATGACTCAGTACCTTATTCCAAGAACCAGTTCAAGGGAAAGCAAGAGAAGCAACAGGGTTATCAAAAACCTGATTTACTAAAAAATTGCTATTTTTTTCCTCCCTGTTATTTTTATGGGACAAGAAAAGGGAAGAAAAATAGCAACAAAGAAAATAGGATTTCACAACTGGAATAATTTGCTCAGGCAAGTATCTTCCCAGACATCCCAATAACAGAATGGCTAAGCAAGGTCAGACAAGCAGTGGTTGCCAGGCCAAGCAAACCAACTCCTTGGATGCACTGAATTGACTGAGAGATGTGGCAGGGGAGGGGAATAAGCATCAGTGAAGAATTAGAAAAATTATTAATAGTTTCATAACCCAGAAAACACAAGGAAGGAAACACCTACAAATTTATGCTTAGGTAAAGGTCACCACAGTTTATAACCCCTGTGTTTCCTCCTCCTTCCTTCTCCTCTCTCCTGAGATCCTTGCTACAAAAACATTTACAACCTCCTTGCACAGTTTTGTTCTAAGATGACTCTTTAGTTTCCTCCTTTTCAAGTTTCTTTTGACAGGTTTGCCCAAGGGCATGTTGGAGCAGCACCTCACCAACATCTCCTGCCCTAGCTCCCTTTTCAAGCTTGCAAGAGACATCAACTGTATTGCTTTGTAAATACAGATGGGAGGGTGCAACCTACGGGTATAACCTATATGGCATCTCTTTTCTAGATAAAAATAATAAAAACAACCTATGTACAAACTCCATGATATATATAAACTATTATGTCATAGCAACACCCAGCCACTTCTGCTAATGCTCTGCTCTTTGGCAAAGTGAAAAACAGAAGTTTATCTACAGGAATCATAAACCAGAAGGCTCCTGTCTCCTGGAAGCAGTGCACACCAAGAACAGTCATGATGGAGAAGTCACCCGATGACTGTTTGCAGAGCACTGACAGAAAATGCAATTTCAGCCTTCCCCAGAGATGCAGAAACATCTCTTTCATACGCCAACCACTCAGCTCTCAGCTTGACACCACCAATATCATAGCTCTGGCTCCTGCTAACAAGGTGCCTCCACTTAGGGAAATTCTTGACAGAAGAGGCAGGTCCCTTTATGTGAGGCTGAAGGCTCCCACCATCACTGTCCAGTGCAGATGCCACCTTCCAGTAATAGTCTGAGGACTCTGTGGGGACCTCCACTCCGAGATGTAAAGACCGAATTATAACTGGCTTTTAGGAGGCAGCACCTGAACTCTCTAAGTAGTTCATCAACTGTCCATGAGATTGAGAGCGTGCTGCTCAGCAGCCAGCACCAGGAACACAATGAACAGCAACTATGAGGAGCACTGAGGTGAAATGAGACAGACAAACAGAAAGGCTGCAGAAAAGACTGCAGACAACAGTAGTGGGGACTGATCTAGTGCCAGATGGTTACACAGCAAAATTTTCTCTTCCTTTTTTTTGTGTTTAACAACACTGCCCTTTGAGCATCTCCACTGTCAGTGCAAAATCTGTTCTTGTTTGGGGTCTCTGAGACTCTTGGGTCCTCCTGAGCTGGTGCAACACAATGATGCGCAAGTCCCAGCTGCTGCAGTGGCCATGAGTGAGAGGGGGATGCAGGCTCTCAGCCATCTACAAATAAAGTGTTTGCCTTGCAGTTTACAGCCAAACAAACCATTTGGAAACTTGCCCCAGTGACTCTGGTATGCTATAGACTCTGTCAAATACCTCAGTGACAAGCCAAGTGCCTGGTTCCTATGGATGGGAAAGGTTTGCCTGCACATGTCTGTGCACACACATGGGATGATCCATGCTGCCTAAAATAACTGCCTAAACACTGGCAGTCAGAGGCAGATGTCTCTGGTGACCTTGATACTGAATTTTTTGGAGGTCATGGGAAAAACCCTGTTTGAAACTTTAGCAACTGTGACCCTGACCAAGAACTGGGGGAACAATCCACTATCAGACTTAACTTATAAAGCTGTACATACAGGATCACAAGAACTAGTCTTTCCACACTACAGGATTTGGGAGACTGCACATATCACCACTTTGTGCTGTCCTACCTCACCCTTAAGGCCAGGCTTTCAGTCTCTGCCACCCACACAGGAGCTTTGGAGCTGATGGGAACAGAACCAGGATTGCTCTCTTGCCTCGATGCAGGCAGATTTTTGTCTTCCACGTAAGTAAACTACAGAATCAACCCTCAGCAGTCCACAATACCCCACTGCATAATGTGTATCATTAGAGAATACTACTGATTCAAAAGTAAGTCTAGTATATTGAAGAGACTCACAGAGAGTCAGCAGGGAATACACCTCCACTCCTCACGCACATAGTAAATATTATTCCCACCTTGCAATTCTTCAGCACAATATTCCCAAAGCTTCATCCCCTTTCACAGGAACGGCTGCAAGCAGCACATTAAAACAGGCTCCTGTACACAAAACTTCCAGCTTCTACCACCCACCACGTTCATGCACTAATGCTATCACAGCCAACTTACAACCTATAAAATTACAGCTATAAAATTACAGCACCAGTAATGACATAAACAGAAGGTGACGGGCACAGATGATGACAAAGATGAACAGTCAAGGATTTCTCATCCGCTGAGTGTTGCATTAGCAGATGAGGGCCAACAGCAGCAAAGAAGCCCACAGCTACCCTAGATGGCTTTGCCCCTTTCATATCTTGAGCTCCAAATCTGCTGTAAGAGTTTCCACTTCCTGAGGAGCTTCACACTCCTGGTGTGATGGTATTTCCAGTCCACACTATTCATAGACAAAGCTGCTGCCTGACCTCAGCTACGCTGGGGTCAAGATGCCACCAGAGCCTATAGCCTCCCTGCACAACAGGGATGCTCCCTGACCCCTGTGCTGTGCTTTGAAGCCCAGTGTTGTGACCTACATCAACCAGCATGACCACATAGGCAGACTGCTTAGAGCTAAATGAAAGGCCTAAAAACTTGAAGATTTGGCGGATTATACAGGAGATGAGGCTGAGTCAGGTCCTAATCCTAAGTATTTGCCCGATTTTGTGTGCTAAAATGAGATCTCTGTGACACCATGCACTGCAAGTTTTCTTGTTTGCATTTGTTCACAACTTTGAAGCATTTGCCATCTCAAGCCTTTCCTCCCCATAAACACCACTGGAGCCTGCAAGACTATGCATTATGAGCAGGACACCCTGATTTAGCCCTTTGGATTTAGTGCTATCTTGAAATACAGAGAGACCTGAACACACAAATGTCCCTTTCCCTGTTGTTCTGACAATGCAGATCCTTCATACCAGAAGTCAAAGTAACAAAAAAAAAAAATATTCTAAATGCTGAGTAAGGTCCAAAACCATTGCTTTTTCACAGCATCTTCTTGACTGGCTATGTGTAGGAAACATCTTAACGAGGACAATCAGTATCTAGAGCTGTATCCCAGAGGCACTGGTAAAAAAACGATTGCTCAAAACATGTAGAACTGGAGGCATTTACTGTCCCTCAGAGCTCTACCAGTAATACAAAGGGTCTAGAAAGAAGACAAAATTATTTCTACCATATTGGAAATCCTCATCTGATTAGAAGGGCACTGTAAGCAGCAGTGCAGCTTGGTCAGCACAAGTACAGTGTGGTGCTCATGTGTCAGCTGATTCCTGCTACTGTTGTCACAACCTGGCCCCTGGCATGCCCTGGGGACAAAGCCCTCAGCCCAGTGAACTGGTTCTGATGGCATTTCATCACAGCACCACATGGCATAAGCAGTCCTGCCTGACACCACGCAGCGACCAAGCAGTCCTCAGCCTAACAAAATTTCTTTATAAATATCTAGAATGAGACACTTCGTCCCTCATAAATATCACAGGACAGGAGAATGCAAGTTGGCAGCACAGAGAAGGAGGAAGCTCAAGGGAAGGGAGAATACTCTTAAGCCATAAACTGCCCAACTAAACAAGAAATTCAAAGTGTGAATTTGGTTTAAGTATCCCATTTCCATGAGGAAAAAAACATCCATGCTCTGAAGCTTCAATTACTGACAGGACAGCATCAATGTAGGAAAAGCACTTAGATGCCCAGAAAAGTCAGGAAACCTTAACTATGGTTTAAAAACTAATCCACCACCATCACATTGTAAGACCTTGATGGAACTTGTTCAGGGCTTTAAGGCTTTCAAGGGAAATTTTAGACAGAGCACTAGCATTTCATGGATCAGATAATCCAATTTAAGGGTTTGCCTATGACGGGAAGTTTGCTGCTTTTGTTTGCCCGCGGTGGTTAAAATGGCATCCTGCTCACCCAGCCACGGGCCTCAATATGGGTGCAGTTGTGCATGTAATAGTAATTGCATTTGTAGAGCTTATTTGCTTTTGTAAGCAAAATAAACTATACCAAATAAGACAGTGTTCCCCCCCCTTAGCCCTGCACTGGGAAAACCACGAGTACACAAATAAAATCACATCACTGACAAAATAGTTAGTTATTAATCCGTGTTTCCCAGTGTAGGCAAATATTTGAATGCTCGTGGAGACAGGAGGTGAGAGGAGAAACAGGAGCAAGGATGAAATACCTTGCTTTCAGATTTGCATGGAATTACTAGTGCCTTAGCAGGGATGTTTCACAGAGATTCTCCCCCAGGAAAGAAGGAAATGGGCTGACATCCCACTATCTTTTCCACCCTGTGTTGTATTGCCTCCAAATGAGCTCTGCGTGGAAATAAACTCTCTCCTAAAGCAAATAAAGCTTTTCCTCATAGCACAGTAAGTTTTTCTTCCAATTCAAGACTCTACCATTTTAAACACAAACTTGCTCCCCTTACACCAATTTCTTAACATTAATGGTGCGATACAGAAACATAAAAGAGGATTTCTGGTAACACCTACTCTTCATGCAGCTTTGAACCTTAGTCAGGATGAGATACTAGCACAGCTTAACTTTAACACTTTCAGACATCTTCACATTGGAAAACTTCATGGTGCAAACTGAAAGGGATAGTTTCAAGTTCCTTCTTTTCCAGCCACTGTTTGGAAACACTTTTTAATTGTCCCTATATTTTCACCAAGATGCCTTCAAAATAAACAATATCATATTTTACAGTTTGACAAAATGTTCTGCTCAGAAATTTCACATTAAAAGATAAATTAAAAAGTAAATCAATATTCCAAATGATTATCCTTCGTTTAGTATCTGGAACTTGCTTTTTAAGCACAACACTAAGGTTTTAGGGGTTCATCCTGGCTCAGAAAGGGAGAGGAGATGGCACTGCTGCTCCAGCCAAAGCATCCCAGCTGAGGCAGAAACAAGATTGGTGGAAATACTGCAAGCTGGGCAGAGCACTGGGATTCACCTCATCTTCCCCATCAAGTGACACCCACAAGCGCAGGCTCTCACTGCAGCTTGAAGATGCCAACATTCAAAGCACATACAGAAGTTTCTGGGTGGCACTGCTTCACCCACCCAAATGCAGAACTAAGACCTATTTAATTAGACAACACAGTTTCTGCAACTGGAGTTATTTAGCTTGTTGGTCTTACAGTGCCCTTCTCTCACCAAACAGATTCACTGTATTTCTTCACCCAGTGTGGCTTCATGGAATGACACAAACCACTCTCTCACCCCTCGCTAATTTTGCTTTTCCCAGCGAAAACCCAACCAGCAAGCAACACATAATGTACAGCATATCATCCTGCTTTTCTTTTTTCCTTTGTCATTTAAACAGCTCTGTACGTTTCTGGGATCCAGAACACCCTCTTTGTTAAATAATGTAATTAGCCACTTGGCTCTGGAGCACTATCATTAGTCTGCAGCTTAGCGCCATACATTAGGACAGTGTGCAGTTTAGATACAAAGCAGTGTGGGGACTGGGACCATGGCTCAGTGTCAGGGAGGGATCAAGTACTTCAAAACCAGCAGCCAAACTTCCTGAGCACCCAAGTCTGGCTTGTTCCCAGGGCTGAACTGAACGGTTTCTGCTCTTCCTGCACTCACCCCCTGGTCTTCTCTTCTTCCAACCACAAGCTGCCATATCTACAAGCCACAGAGGGCCAGATGGATGGTTTTTGAAAGCTCTTCATAACAGCTGGGAGCACTGGAACCCAACAATCCCCTTGCACCAACAATCCTGGAGCTCAGCTTTGCCAGGTAGACTCAACACATGCACAAAGCAGGGCTGGGATAGGAGGAGATTGTCCTGATCCACACAGCAGACCCCAGCACAGCACAGAAAGAGAGTTAACACAAAGTTTGTGCAACTAGACCTTGGTTCAAATGAATTTAAACTTCCTCTGTGGGTTCTTCTTTCACTCCATGTGCTCTTGGATAAGAGAGATTCTTCTTATCTAGGTACCTGTTTCCACATGTGGTTTCCTTAGGCTGGTGGATGAGGTTTTATTTTTCTTCTGCAACCCCCTGGAGTGGTGAACGGAACTGGCTCATGAATAACACATACTCAGAAAGAGAGAGAGAAAAAAAATTATAAACCCAAGGCTCACTTAACCTTGTTTTTTTTGGTGCTATTGAAGTAGGTTTTCATTAGCTGATAAACACTCTGACAGTGCAATTACTCCAATAGAAATCATCATGCAGAACAAATCAGTACATCCACAAGGCTGTCTCCATCCTCCAGTCACCAAGGGGACCACTTCCCCCATCGATCAATGCATAGGGGATGGAGATGCTAATTCATCCCAGTAATACTTTGGCTTTCATCTGAGATTTTCAAAGCACTCAGCACTGAGCGTTTGTTTTGTTAATGTTTAGAGGACCCAAGAGAGTGGAGGGCCTCACTGCATTAGGAAATTGATACAGTCAAAACAGCAACATCCCTGATCTGAAGACTACAGGCTGACCAGACTGGGCAGATAAGGTGCACCAGAGGAAACCAAGGCAAAGGAACTTGTATATAATTACCCCCTGAGATGATGGTTATGAAGACAATTCTGTTTTCACTGTGTCTCAGTCTTCCTCACTGGATCAGACTGTGAGGGCTGCAGCCAAGCTCTCTGTACCAGAGGCACAATATTCCCATATGACAGACAGGAGATGTCAAAAGAACCTGGATTTGCCAGAAGCATAAGTAAGAGAAAAAAAAAGACTGATTTTTCTGATCCCTAAAAAAGGCTACTGACACCTCCCTGATAAGCTAAGGTTCAAATATGTGTACAGAGACAGATGCGCCATAAATGCCAGGAAGACTGCATGGAGATGTGTCTATGGGAACTAATAGTCACTCCTCTTTTCAATTTCAGTATTTTCTTCCAAATGAGAATGTTTTGTATATTACTTGGATCTATAAATAATTTATAGAAAGAAAGAAGGCAAGCTCTTACAAATTTAGATACCATATGCCTACATACACATATTTATGTATAGAAATATCTGCACGAACAATGCTCCACTATTCTGGCACTCGGTTTTCTTCAGACAGCTCATTTCTTTCTCCTCTCCTCTCCTCCTTTGCAGGATCACAATAATGAAGTTAGGCTTGGCAACATTAGCGAAGCACTTATTTAATCCACCCTTTCACATTCAACTGATATCTGCACAGATAATATCAAGAGAGCAGCTGAGGCCTCTTTGTCAGCAGCCTTGAAGGAGTCATAAGCAAGAAGATAATAAGAAATCTTATTACCTGCTTGGAGATGAGAGAAAGAAAATAGGGATTTGGAGAGATGTATAAGCCAAAATCGACCCTAGGCAAATGCACGTGAAAAGGGCTTTCAACTGCAGTACATCAGGAGAGCCCTATAATAGGGTTTTAAATGCTTACAAAACACCTAACCAATTAAAAGGGCGGTTTATCAGATGATGGGCACCTCTATCTTTGTCAGGATACATAAGTAAATATTTATCCTCAGCTGACAAAAATAACTTGCCTTTCTGTTTCAAGTCCAGGGCATGAATTTTATTCTGTTCTCTCCCTTTCTTCATTATCAATGAACGAAAATGGCATTATTAATTTACAGAAGATGCCTTTATGTATCTCTTCATAAGCACAGAATCTCACCACATATATCTGAAGATGACATCTAAATCTTAAAATCATTCTCAAAGTTGATTTCAGTAGTAAGATTATAAGATTCATAAGATTTTGTTCCTTAAAACATGTCTGGCATGCAACTACCTGTCTTCTGGCAGAGCTCCAGTACACCACTGTTTAAGTTTGCACAAAATGGGAGAGGAACTTTTACTAACAAAGGCACGAGGACCCATCATCACAAGACCTTCAAAGCAAATGCTTTGAGGAAAACACTTTCACCAATCTGAGTCTGAAAAGCAAGAGGGAGAAGAGCATCCTCTTCTACCTCTTGCTCATTATTAATGACACAAGGTTCACAGTTGTGGATCTCCACTTCCCAGTTTGGGGGCTTGGAAATCTGAGACACCCCAGAGATGATTTGCCAAGGGGCACTCACAGTGACTCTGCTCCTTCTGATTTATTAATAAACTCTATATGTACTGACTCAGCTGGAAAATATGATGGCCTCTAAAGCCAGATGATAGCTGGTTTATGGCCCAGAAAGGTAACACCAGTTGAGCATAATTCTAAGCATGTTTCTAAAATCAAAGTTATATTTAAGTACTCATACATGACAGCTGACCTCACTCTGGAGGATAGTCTGTTGTGCTTTGCAGTGTGTCCCACTGGAGGTAAAAATAGTTAGTTCAAAAACTACATATGGGACATTTATGGTTTGTTTCAGTTGGGTTTTTACCCTCAAGATCAGAATAAATAGCATTTTAAGTTGGCTTAAATTTTTGGCTTCACATGACCCATTTCTGACTATGATGACACATAATTTACAGGTCACCAAACTGTGACAGGCAGCAAGGAGCACAGCAGCTGTGCAGCAGCCCAGAAACCACAGGGTAACATCCTTCCCTTGTGCATGACCACTAAGAATCTAAAGCCTCTTTATCAGCAGAGATTTTGAGGCAGAATGACCATTTCCAACAGCCACATTAATTGCAGATCAATTATACTTTCAGAACACGAAGCCATCTGACCCACCGGTGTGACCAGCTTAAAGTTGAGGGTTCTTCAAAAACACAGGACATACTCACATGAAGAATCTTTGCCTAGCCCATATCAGTTCTCTTTGATTCTATCTGCCATAGGATCTAACACCAATAAAAGATGGGCAGTGGCTTCCTTTGCTGCTCTGACAAAGACTGCAAGCAGTAACTCGCTCCAGAGAACAGCTCACTGCTGCACACTCACCTACCCTGACCTGGGGGAGGGTGTGAACTGCTGAAGGCAATGATGGATCTGCTCTGCCTCGGGGTTGGGATTTCAACATATTATCAAGTTTGCAACAGAACTGTGGGCTGAGACTCTAGGTGTACTAGGCAATGCAAATATGGCATATGCTGTTGCAACGGGATCCTTATAGGGATTGCTCTGCAAGCCCACATTGTTCCTCACTCCTGTGGCAGTCCTGCCCTTGTGGTCACGTCTCTGCCTGGGATACACCTGGGAGCTGTGCTGACTTAGTTCAGCTCTGTGCCTAATCAAATTTAAAAGCCTCTTAGAAAGACTGCAGTCTGCCAAGACTTCAAAGGAAAGGTTAGTTAAACAAGACGACTACCTGCAGACCTAGCGGAATGAGATTTTTCTTTACTGTCATAACCAAAAGTCTACAGCTGTGTATGGCTCTGTGTGTGTCACAGCAGGAGGCTGTGAAAAGAGCTCCTTTACCTCTCCATGTTTTGTCCATCACTGAAGACTTATCCCTCCTGCCCTAGCAGTTCTCTCCCATAGCTGCTATGTCAACAAACCTCTCCTCCAGCCTCAAAGGATCTGCTGCTCCACTTCAGCCTCTCTACAGTTAAGCAGCACCAACATTACTAGCTGACAGCTTATGGTAATAGTGGATGCCCTCCTGTCTTCACCCATCCATTTGCAGATCATGCCTTGCCAGCCGTCAGTAAGCCCTTAAAGAGGTGTTTCCATGGATCAAAGGGAATTGCAGAGCTGTGTGGCACTCCTCCCCTAATCACATTTGCTTCCTCCAGGAGGATGTTTCCCAACAATACTGGAGAAGTTACTGCATCCACTGACAAGTCCACACGCTCTTCGCTGACATCTAAAGATGTAGCCTGGCTTTCATGGACATTGTTTTGCTACATGGACACCAGATTCCAAAGGCAGACAATATTTGAGCACCATTCAGCATACCATGCCAGATTGCACACGCTTGCCTTATTCTGCTACAGACTTTGATACCTGCCTGACTTTGCAAATCCCATCTTTGGTTTCCTCAGAAATTCATCAAGGAGCTTGAGTGCCCATTCTAACTGGAGCCTTCCTGACCAATTCTGAATTAAATCTAATAAACAGCTTATTGCCTGAACTTGATTACTGTCTATGAGTGGCAGGAAACATTATATAAAATTGAGATCAGGGCCAGGCTTGATAAAACTTGATAAAAATGATCTCTGGAAATAAGTGTACTGATGGTGTCTGAAACAGATGCTCTGTAACAGGGTAAAATAGCCTGTCCTGAGCTCTAAGCCTCTGCCTCTGGGCTAGCCTGTATAAAGGTCTAAATATACCCTAAGATGACAGCTAGCACTTTTTATCCAAAAATCTTTAGATGATAAAACCAGTCCAGGAAATAAACAGAGGAAGAAAAACAAAGCATAGGAAAAACTAGCAGAGCAGCCAACACATCAGAGGCACAGCCCAGCTACGCTTTCAAGATAAAGGATCTTTTCTGTCATGCACACTGCTTTGAAGAGCAATGCTGGATTGCAAAGCCCTGCCGACATACCCAGTGAAGCCCAAAAAATACCTGGTACCTAAGAAGACCCTGAGCAACTGCATACTCCGTCCTTAACATTGGGGACAATATCTGGAAAGTGCTGGGACAGAATGGGAAGGCATCACACCTCCATTGCATCGCCTCCAGGGCTGTATGGAGGTGTCCAGAGGAGCAGGCAGTTGGAAAAAGCAAGAAATACATCATCAGCTTTGCTGTTCTGGAACCTCACTGTTTACAGGGATAAAATATTTTTGGTTGTCTATAAAAATACAATTTAGATTTTCCTCCAGTTCAATTCTGATGACTGAAGAACTTTTACATTCTGACTGTCCCTGTCTTTTCAGGAGGGTTGTGTTTTCTGATTGACCCTGTACTGACTCTCAGGGAGGGTTATGTTAGTTTTGGGTATAAAATACTGACTGTCAGCTGCTTCTTTCACAAGTGCAGACAACTGTCCTGCTTCCTCAATCTGATTTATCACTAGATCCCTGGGAAAAGCAAGCTTGTTTTGTTCAAGGCTTGTTACAGCAGGAACCAAGGCACAGGGTAGTGCTTTTTGTCGTGACACAACTAAAACTGCTCTCAAAGTTAAACTGGCAATCCCTCTAAAATCTTGGTTAGATGAGTGATACCTGGAAATAAAGCAAGGAGAGGTTGTTTTTTCTGTGCAACAGCTGGGAAAGAAAGCAAGAAGCTTCTTTTCAAGCCCAGCCCTCATTTCAATACAAAGATGAGAAAATCAAACAACAAGTCACTATCAAAGTGACAAAGCCCGAGGACAACACATGCAAAGAAGCAGCCTGCATTCAAAAATCAGAGAGTTGAATAAGCAATGGCTTTAGTTTCCTCCCTAGAAAGCAAACTGAGGAGTTTGGAGAATATAATCTCCCACTTGATCAGCATCCTTTCCCACACCCTTGCCATAGCTTAAAGAGCATAACCTTAAAGAGTAGCTTTCAGAGGGTCACTGTAACTGGTTGGCTGCTCTGGGTGCAGGTAGAGTTGTAGAAAGCCAAGGAGGATAAACCACATTTATAAATCATACTGTTCTGGGAGAGCTACAGCACCTCACAGTGACACAGCTTTACAGAGTAGCCTGTTCAGCCAGGCAGGATGCAGAAATTCTGCTCTGATCTTGTTCTCTGTGCCAATGCAATAAAGCCAGAATTAAAACCAGTTAAGTATGACTGATATGCCCCTTTGGCATAGGGGATGCCTACTACTGTTGATGGGCATCTATGCCACTAGCTCATTTGGCGTAAGGAAGTCTGACTCTTGGGCAGAAAACAAGTGGAAAGGCATTTGCTGCTCCCTTCTCAGCGCAGGGCTGTAGAACCCAGACAGCCCAGTGGAAAGCAGAGCATCTTTGTTCTGATTTTATGCATGGAATGAGTGGGAGAATCAGGTATTGAACGTGTACTTCAATGGAAGCTTCTCGGACCTTTCCCCACTTTCAAGCAATGTGTCTCTGATGTCAAGGAAGTGCCACATGTCACAGCACTTTATTCTTTTTACCTTGACTGGAAGTAACAACCATATGGTTAGACTGAATACCAGTGATTACCATGATCATTAAAGCATCTGGGAGTATCCCAAATGAGAGCATTTCACCACCACGAATAAAACCTTCACTAAAACCAGGCAATGCCCAGTCACAACCCATGATTAACAGCTGGTAGCTCTCTGTGATTTGACAGACATTTCCATCCTAGCAGCAACCATTGCTTTTACTTCTTTGAAGATATTACTTAAAGCCCACCACATCCTGTACAATTTAATGAACAGGGAAAGTATAAGTGAAATAATTTATCCCAAGTGCTGCAGGAGGAGGTTTGTCTCAACCGGGCTATAATTCAAGCAATTCTCCAACCCTCCTCCCCAAACATGAGCTCATACTTCATTGCTTAGAATTGAGTAACAACTAATATTTGCACCACAAAAACCTAGCTGTCCTTGCTGACAGAGTTCCCATTCTGCAAACTGTATTATTGTTGTTATAGGAACACAAAGGAAAACACCCGACAAAGAAAAATTCAACAGATTCCACCAAGTGCCTCAGCTCCATACAAAGAGCAGATGTTAAAACCTTCAAGTGGTGTCAAAATATCTCTCTCAGAAGTGGCAGGTTTTGAATGGTTTGGTAATTAAAAACTGCAAAGATTGTTGGCTTTAGTTCAGCACACTTCACATTCACAGAAAGGCTTATTTCTTCCCTCCACGGTGCCAGATATTGATGCACGACTGAGATATTTAAAAAGCCAGTCAGCCACCAACTTCCATGACAGAACAGCAAAATCCCAGCATCTGCAGAGACTGTTCACATGTCATTAGCCTGCCTGGATAACACAGAGACAAAACTTGCAAAACCACATGAAATCACAGCAGATTCACACCTTCATTCAAGGTTCACACCTTGTAAGGGAAGGGGTTTTTCCCACAGGCATTGCCAACTTTGAATGGGGAATGAGTTAACCAGCACCTCAAGGATGACTTTCCAAGTGTGTATCTCAATGCTGTAGCCACTGTATGCCCTTTATCAGTAAGTCTCCAATGGAGTACCATGGCATAAGCTCAAAGAACACTATCTGAACATCACCTGAAAAGATGAAACTTGATTTATTTTCAGGCCTTAGTAGTACCAAAGCATCCTCTTCACTGAATCCTTCCATTAGAAAGAAGCCCCAAACATCCATGCAAAAAATCATAAGCAGACCAACCCAGTTTATCTTGAGGTGCATCACTGCAACAGTCACACAGAAACATCTGCACTATCAATTTTCAGTATCAGTATGAAGCCCTTCCTCCATGTGCCAGGGTTGTTTGTTGGACAAGCACAGCACAGCCATCATCTACCTGAGGCTACTACAATTCAGCCACAGGGGGAGGTTGATCATGTGCAAGACAACAGCTTTGGCTTGGAAGTTTTCACCCTGCTTTGAGTAGGTAGGAAAACAAGCTGCCCCACAGGGACTTGAGGGCTAAAACGTGAAATTAGCAGGCACACAAAATCAACCTGAGGCAAAGGAGAACCCACAGTAGTTGAATTCATTCCAAAGCAGAGAAAGATGACTCCTCTCTCCCACGGGCTGAAGAGCAAGTACCTCATGGGGTTACTACAAAACTTCAGGAAAAGGACCAATGAAGAGCAGAGGAAGCTGAAGTAGGACATTGATGCAACCAAAACTCAATCACCTCAGGAATCAGGTATTTGCCAGAGGGAGCTCTGTTTTAAACATACTAAATAGGAGGCTCCAAATCTGTCATATTTTGGCTAAACTCCATCACTATTTTAAGAGATCTGGGTATATTCCTTCCAGGATATACTGAGCATACCGAAACATGCAAACTCCCCCATAAATATGTTATAGATCAAGGAGAAAACTGAGTCCTCTTCTTACACCAAAAATATTTCCCACACAAAAGCCATATTAGTAATTACATTTTTTCCCCTAAAGTGGTGCACACCAAGGGTTAGTCATATACTTCCCATTGACTCTAATGAGAGCCTTATGGCTAGAACAGCAAACAGCTTTTTCCAGAACATGGTGGGTGGAAATAATTTGTATTTTAACAGGCCAAGAATAGCAAGAAAACCAGAAAAAAAATTAATTCCCCTGCATGTTTAAAAGTAGAGGAGATAGGACACATGTGGTCTCTGCCTCATTTCAGGGCCTTGAAACACACCTTTAGATTAGTTCTTGAAGCTTTAAGACAAGACAAGAAACTAATTTTCAGAAGAGTTGTTTTTTGCTTGACTTTCTTCTTCCTATAAGACAAGCAACTTCCACATGGAAAGGCCAACACCAACATACAGGTGTAGGAACTGATAAGCACATCTTGGGTTTAAGAAAGATCATACAGAAAATGATAAACGTCAGTGGTTCAAGGCTGGTTTATCTAGATTAGCAGACCTAGGGAAAAAAAAAAAAAANCAGGAGGAGGTTTGTCTCAACCGGGCTATAATTCAAGCAATTCTCCAACCCTCCTCCCCAAACATGAGCTCATACTTCATTGCTTAGAATTGAGTAACAACTAATTTTTGCACCACAAAAACCTAGCTGTCCTTGCTGACAGAGTTCCCATTCTGCAAACTGTATTATTGTTGTTATAGGAACACAAAGGAAAACACCCGACAAAGAAAAATTCAACAGATTCCACCAAGTGCCTCAGCTCCATACAAAGAGCAGATGTTAAAACCTTCAAGTGGTGTCAAAATATCTCTCTCAGAAGTGGCAGGTTTTGAATGGTTTGGTAATTAAAAACTGCAAAGATTGTTGGCTTTAGTTCAGCACACTTCACATTCACAGAAAGGCTTATTTCTTCCCTCCACGGTGCCAGATATTGATGCACGACTGAGATATTTAAAAAGCCAGTCAGCCACCAACTTCCATGACAGAACAGCAAAATCCCAGCATCTGCAGAGACTGTTCACATGTCATTAGCCTGCCTGGATAACACAGAGACAAAACTTGCAAAACCACATGAAATCACAGCAGATTCACACCTTCATTCAAGGTTCACACCTTGTAAGGGAAGGGGTTTTTCCCACAGGCATTGCCAACTTTGAATGGGGAATGAGTTAACCAGCACCTCAAGGATGACTTTCCAAGTGTGTATCTCAATGCTGTAGCCACTGTATGCCCTTTATCAGTAAGTCTCCAATGGAGTACCATGGCATAAGCTCAAAGAACACTATCTGAACATCACCTGAAAAGATGAAACTTGATTTATTTTCAGGCCTTAGTAGTACCAAAGCATCCTCTTCACTGAATCCTTCCATTAGAAAGAAGCCCCAAACATCCATGCAAAAAATCATAAGCAGACCAACCCAGTTTATCTTGAGGTGCATCACTGCAACAGTCACACAGAAACATCTGCACTATCAATTTTCAGTATCAGTATGAAGCCCTTCCTCCATGTGCCAGGGTTGTTTGTTGGACAAGCACAGCACAGCCATCATCTACCTGAGGCTACTACAATTCAGCCACAGGGGGAGGTTGATCATGTGCAAGACAACAGCTTTGGCTTGGAAGTTTTCACCCTGCTTTGAGTAGGTAGGAAAACAAGCTGCCCCACAGGGACTTGAGGGCTAAAACGTGAAATTAGCAGGCACACAAAATCAACCTGAGGCAAAGGAGAACCCACAGTAGTTGAATTCATTCCAAAGCAGAGAAAGATGACTCCTCTCTCCCACGGGCTGAAGAGCAAGTACCTCATGGGGTTACTACAAAACTTCAGGAAAAGGACCAATGAAGAGCAGAGGAAGCTGAAGTAGGACATTGATGCAACCAAAACTCAATCACCTCAGGAATCAGGTATTTGCCAGAGGGAGCTCTGTTTTAAACATACTAAATAGGAGGCTCCAAATCTGTCATATTTTGGCTAAACTCCATCACTATTTTAAGAGATCTGGGTATATTCCTTCCAGGATATACTGAGCATACCGAAACATGCAAACTCCCCCATAAATATGTTATAGATCAAGGAGAAAACTGAGTCCTCTTCTTACACCAAAAATATTTCCCACACAAAAGCCATATTAGTAATTACATTTTTTCCCCTAAAGTGGTGCACACCAAGGGTTAGTCATATACTTCCCATTGACTCTAATGAGAGCCTTATGGCTAGAACAGCAAACAGCTTTTTCCAGAACATGGTGGGTGGAAATAATTTGTATTTTAACAGGCCAAGAATAGCAAGAAAACCAGAAAAAAAATTAATTCCCCTGCATGTTTAAAAGTAGAGGAGATAGGACACATGTGGTCTCTGCCTCATTTCAGGGCCTTGAAACACACCTTTAGATTAGTTCTTGAAGCTTTAAGACAAGACAAGAAACTAATTTTCAGAAGAGTTGTTTTTTGCTTGACTTTCTTCTTCCTATAAGACAAGCAACTTCCACATGGAAAGGCCAACACCAACATACAGGTGTAGGAACTGATAAGCACATCTTGGGTTTAAGAAAGATCATACAGAAAATGATAAACGTCAGTGGTTCAAGGCTGGTTTATCTAGATTAGCAGACCTAGGGAAAAAAAAAAAAAAGTAAAAGTCTTCAACAAAAACCACGATGTTTTCAAGTGAACTTGAATTCTGAAATGGAAACTCACCCCCTCGAACCTATACTTAGAAAGAAAATCCCTAGAAAGTACAGTCTGAGATTTCATTTAGGAAAACTGAAAGCAATCTTGTAACTGAGGATTTTCAAAACACTTCTGAAGCTCCTTAAAATGCCTAAAGCTCAGCTGTTTGCAAACTGACAAGATGGGCAACAGACATGAGAACTAGGCTGTGAAGGGTATTTTAAAGCAGAAGAGGCTTTCATGGTGCACACCTTTGAGCAGAGACATGGGAAGCCCTACAAATCCCACCTCCAGAGTAACACACATGGTGCAAGCTTGGAAGCCCAGACTGCTATGAAGCATGAAGACAATTCAAATTCTAGCTTCTTTTATTTGACAGTTGAGTTATTCCAAAGGGCCTATTAACAATAACCTTAATATTGGCATAAGGTTTCAACACTCTGTACAAACATCAACTAATCCTCTCAACAAATCTGTGAGGTAAGCAAATGAGTATTATCATTTCCATGTCACAGATGAGAAAGCCAAAATAAGTACCAGTCAAAGCCAATACCTTCAAATGAGCAGGTGAACAGAATGGACCCACATTTCTGCTTGAGTGAAAAGCCAGGTTGGAGGCACAGACACAGGAACAAGCTTTTGGGCACATACAACTCTAGTCAGACTGGAGGCACAGCTCACAGATGACTGACCAGGCTCAGCTACCTTGCTCAAGGACACACAGTGGGTGAGCTGCAAAGGCAGAGGAAACCTGCCTCAAATTCTGCCCAGTGCTCAAAGCCACGCTGATCTCAACTCAGATTTTTAAACACATACAATACAGAGGTGGAGGTCTAAATACAAGTTCTCACCATTTTCACAGAAAAGACAGAAAGGCCCAATCTCATCTCTAAGAGAGAAAAATTACAGTGGGAATCTGTATTTTACCAAACACCGGGGACTCCCCATTAGAGAGAACCTTGTAAATGCACTCGAAGAGGAAAGGATTGAACTGGACTTGTTAACTCTGTAAACAAAGTCAATGAATCTCAGTCTCAAATTCAGGGGAAAATGGGCTGTTAGTTTCAGGGATTACAGAAACACCTAAAGGATTTTCCATGTTTTATTAGTTACTGACTAGGGAAGGCAGCATTATGTTGAGGGGAACATCCCAAAAATGTAATAGAAATCTCTTCCTCCAAGTTATTGTGTTTCAAGTCTGGCTAGGTACTGTGGTTTCTTCAGGAGCAGAGTATGCACATCTTCAGACAGAGGGTGACAACAAGTTTTCTGCTCAATATTAACGCTCCTTATCATGCCTGATACTCATTTTCATGGGACAGAGGTTATGGCAATAGGTAAGCAGCTGCTCTGTGGGTACAGCAAGAGATGGGCCCCAGGATCTTTCTTCCAGGAGGTACTGAATATTATGCTAACAAGCACCACTCAAGTCTCGCTATAAAGTGTTCACCCCTTAAATCTAAAAGGTCAGATTTGTTGCATACACCAGTTACAGTTGGGTTGGGAAGTTTGATTCTCAACCCAACAGAGCTCCTCAGGACAAACTGTAAGTGGTTACTCCTTCCCCAGTGCCAGGCAGCTCACCCAACTACTGCTATACACAACAGAGGTGGTCACAGCATTTGCTTTCATGTCTGGTTTGTTTTGAATACATTTGTCAAGGGCACTTAAATATTTGGACTGGACGTTTTATCATCTTGCTCTAATAAATCCAAATAAACATTGCATCTAGAAAAATAGATTAGCTATTAAAAAGCACAAACATGAGCAAGCAAGAATCCTTTTTTTTTTTTTTTTTTCCCCAAGTCCTCAAAGAAAGGGACACATCCAGTAATCATTAATGTCTGGAAGGATTAAAATCCAAAATGAACAATACATCAAAAGCAGCACTGGCTAATTTATAGGAGCCAAAACCCCTTTTGTACAGAGTATACTGAATTGTGAAACAGGTTTGATCATGGGCCAGGTTGTGTTTCCTAGGCTGATGTATGATTATCCAGCATGACTTTGCATTATAGCACAAGGGCACCGGTGTGATCTACAGTAGGGAGCTGCAGAGGAACCACAGGTGAAGAGCCAAAAGCTGAGCATTTTCAACACAAAAACAAACATACAAACAAAAAAAATCCACATTTTCATTTCAAGTACTAGAAGCTTAAAGTTACCCCAGTTTTTAATCATGGAGACAGGGAGAAGTAAATTAATTTGTGCTTGATTTATACTAAGAAAGAATCTAGTCCCTTATATGCTTTTACTGCTGAAATACAAACAGATTAGATGTATTAAATTGATGACAGTGACACTTCTCTTGAGAGTCAAGATGCAAAGTAAGAAACATGGATTTGCTGTCAGAAGCACATGGAGTAAGACCTAGATTTTCCTAAGTCTCAGATGTTGCTCAGGCAACAGCCACTTTTAAACAGCTAACGTGCAGAGAACACCTTCAGAAACCTAGCCTGTAGCATCTCTGTGACTCAGTTTACTTGCTGCCATCAGGGATGAAAACCTCGGGGTGAGAGAAAGCAGCATGTGCTTCATGGTCCCTGCGTGAGGAAAGCCTCCCTGGGGTCACTATAAAAGCTGATGCATCCCAGTGAGAAAGCTTTGCTGCTCCTGTGTAAGCAGTTCTGTTAGGGATGTGACATGGCAGGGCTGTGGGGAGAAGCCCTGCCCTGTGGTTGTACAGCATCCTTAAGCAGTTGTAAAAGCCTCACAGACCAGCCCTGCCAAATGCAAGAATGAACAGACCTGAAGCAGAGTTTCCCCTGATCCCTATGGCTACAGAAGCCCAAGACACAGAAACCAGTTACAAGGCAGGAGGAGAATCTGAGTTCCCCAGTTGCCTGCCTCTCCCTCTATCAGGGTGTGGCATTTCACTCCTCCAAGCACATGAACTTGGCTGTTGAATTGTTCCCTCCTCTGCTTCTTGCTGCCTGTTGAGAAACAACTCATTCCCTGCCAGCCTGTTCCTACTCACCTGATCCTATTGTTTCAGCTCATTCTGACTGTCTGCGTGGGAAGGAGCGCTTAGTAAATGAGCACAAAATGTGTTATTATCAGATTTTTCTTTACGTTCTCTAGCAAGGTGGTACATGTATATCAGCATGATTCAACTTCTCTTGCTGAGAGGTTGGATAGAGCCTCAGAGTTGTTTGGGATGGAAACCTGGTAGCAAAGCTCTGTTTCAGTTTGTTCTGCTCTCAGAGCACAGAGCTGAATTCCTTCACATGTAAATATCAAACCCTCAGAAGATACTTCTTGTACTAACCCTTGATGCTCAGTGAAATGCAAGTAGCCTGCTTTCCTTTGCATATTGGAACAAAAAAAAACCCTCTCGTTTTATTTCTCTCCTCTGGTCAAATAACAGGGGAAGTTTTCAAACTTGGGCACTATTAAAATCTGTATTTTCCAGCAGTCACTGAAAAGAATAACTGAATGGGGCAATAGGACATAAATGATTTTTAGGTGGTAAATCTCACCCATCCTTACCAAACACTGCAGACAAGACTGGGAACTGCAGCACCTTATGCAAGGGATGTATTTTCAAAAACTCCAACAATAGCTCCAAATAACATTCGAGGAAGAAGAAAAAGGAATCACAGAGAAACCAAATCTGAGGAATAAGTGACCATCTTGCCACAGGCGAGACCATAGTAAGCACACAAAGCAGCCTCAGTGCTGAGGAGGGAGGCAGAAGGAGAAAAGGTTTCAAATATAGAGCCAAAGCCAAAGTACCCAACAAACATTGCTGTGATTTGCCTGTGCAACAGCACAGTTACCTGGAGTGACCCTATGGAAGGAACCCAGCAGCAGCAAGGGTTATGGGGAGATGCTGTGGACAGATTGTCATAGAAATGCAGGGTATTTTATCAGGTTAAAAAAAGAACAAGACAGTTCCCTCTGTGCATGACTGTAAAGCAGCAGCCTCCCTGCTGACCACACAGAGGTAAAAAGGCAGAAAGACAGGAGGGTTTAGCTGAAATTAAACAGACAGTGGATTAGTATGGGATTTTTATCCTTGACCTGGCTTTCTGTACTGCAGACAGCTTTACACCCCAACACACTGACAAAGAGAGACCGGCAGACAAGTGATATGATTTTACCTTGGTGGAATAAGAGAGGAGAAGGAAGGAAGATATTAGTGCTTTTCTGTACACAAGGTAAAATTTGTTTCCTGCAGTCATAGGAAAGCTTCTTCCCTCTCTTCCCAAAACCACCTAGCAGTATTCCACGCAGCAATACTGTGTCCCACAAAAGGTTGTTGCCATTCCCTCGGGAATAAAGAGGAAACTAAACTCTTTTTTTTTTTTGTATTCACATCCTCCACACATCCAAGAATTACATTTGAAAACAAATTGAAAAGTTAAGAGCTTCAGGCAGTGCTATGAAGCAGGATTCTCATCTTCACAGCCAGTTCAGAAAAACACACATGAATCAGAAATGAACCCTAAGAAGTTTGCTGCCATCCTTTCATTCACAGCACGAGGGTTTTCCTTCCCCAGCCACTTTCCACAGACAGAAGCTGCAGCAATAACCACTTCATCCTACACTCCAGGATGAGACACTGTAGGCAGGAGTTGGCTTTCAGTTAAAAGCCAGTCCGGAGCATTTTCTGCATGTAGCCTGGCAGTAGAGCCTGCAGCCCACCCAGTGCTGGCAGGCAGCAGGAACGGCTGCCTAAAATAGTTGTGTTACCTTATTAACTAACACCAGTTCTGCTTCAAGTGCCACTGAGACAGCAGCTCCTCAGAAACTTCTAAGTAGAAATTTTAAGGTCAGGCAATAACTTTTTTAAACTTTTTTTTTTTTAAGCCGTAGCATACAAGAAAGCCTCTGGCACTGCTCCCTTCCCTGTCCCAAACCTATGCTGGCTCTGCATCCCAGCAGGATAACCTGTGGGCTGCAGCAGCCACCTTAGCACCCATCTGGGATGCCAAGGACTGGGATGACTTCAATGTCCCCTTCTCAGCAGCAACAACAAACCCTTGCAATCAGACTAAGAGATGCCATTAAGCCACCTGGGTGGCTCCGGGAGGCACAGCTCTCCTCTCTAGGCCCCAGCCACCAGCTCTGCATGACAGCCATAGGGTTGGGAGATGGTGACATTTCCATCAGTGCAATGGCTTGGCACAGGTCTGAGGAGTAGCAGCACTGAGGAAACCCCTCCACCCTTTTGACCTGAGGGACATCAACATTTCTTGCTGTGCAATGAACTGAGATTGCCCCCTTTCTTACTGTATTTAATTTTGAAATGATGCCCAGTAAAACCCTTTCTGCAACAACCTGGAATGTCCCAAACAACCAAAACTTTTACATACTTTAATTTGAAGCTCCTTCCCTGCTTTTTTTGTTTGTTTTAACCTTTGAAACTTTACTTTCTACTCAGTAAGCATGGCTGATCCTGCACACATCCCCAGCCACAGACCAGCCTTGTCCTGGACCACTCTGCTCCCACCAGTCTGAAACTCCAGCAGTGTCACTGAAGCATTCAGAAGGAACAGTGTTGAACCAAGGTGTGACCTGAATCTCAGGACAGCGTGTTCTCTGAGCAAGCAACACCTGCCTTTCCTGAGAACCTGAAAATAAGGATGACTTTGCTACTCTGTCACAAATCCCTGTTCAGTATTTCAGTTTAGTGGACTTAACTTGCTCTGGCATCTAAAGCTGCCCAAGGAAAAATGCTCCCCTGAGCAGCTGCAGTTGCTTGTTTTAAAGTAGAATAATCCTGTGTAGCTCCTCAGGATGGATCATTGGAAATGTTGGGCTTCTGTGATGTTAACAACCCATCCCAAGATGACACATGTAATCCTTTGGCTTTAAAACAAAAGCCAGCTGAACAATATAGGGGACATTCTCCTTCAGGTCCCATCATCATCTGGGAAACACACTCCAGAAAATGCTTTACCCACTTCTGCACTGCCACTATCATTTTAGTGAAGCAACAAATTAACATTCCATGAAAGAATCCTAATAAGACTATGAGGACAAAACATTGCTAATAACGTTTTCAACTCAGGAGGCAAAAATAAGAACTGCACAAGGACTCATCTCCAGGGCTGTCCCTGAAGCTAGAGTTCAAGATGAGCTCACCCAAACTGCTGGAGCAGCTGAGCTTTCTGGGGTCAGAAAAGGAAATTTCAGTCCTAAAGCGGTTTTGCTTCTGTGAGTCAGATGCCTTTGGAGCCATCCATGTACACACGTGCCTGTTCACACGCACCCCCTTGCCCATATATTGATTTACTGCACCACGCTCTCCTCTTCCGTCGGCTCTTTAATGCCAACAGTGCGACTGCAATTCAGCTCGGCGGGAAGGAGGAAGCTCTGACAAAGCAGAGGGAATCAATACATGACAACTATAATTCTCTGCTCAATAATTACACAGATTTTACACTGCTGAGTAGGCTCCCTCAATCGATTTTTACAAAAATATTTACTGCAGCAGGAACACAGGTGTACAGAGAAGTTTTGAGGCTTTGCCTTTCCAGTGCATTGATTTCAAAATAATAACCAATTTCATATCGTACAACACTTTAATACCTTCAGAGACACAATTCCACACAGACAGGCACCCACACCTCTAAGTGTTCTTTTCCCCTCTTTATTTTACTCCTGTGTTCAGAAAACCCAAAGCATTCCCAAAATCCTACTTTTTCCACTACTTGTCACATATTTCCAAACAAATCGCATTCCAGTTTAGCAACACTTAAGTATTTATCACAGCCTCACTATGAAACTAGTCGTGCTACAGAAGGTCTTAAGTCCAACAAGAAAGAAGCATCATCTCTGGAATCACGTCGACCAGCTCCACCCCATGACACAACAATGGGACTGTAAAGATCACCAGAGAAAGATACTGCTTTAATAGCTCAGTGACAAGTTATTATAAGGCTAGACAATGCTCAAGCTGTAAGTTACACTGACATGGGAGATAAAGACAACTCCATCCTGATACCAAAAAACCTCTCATTATGTTTTGCAAAACTGGGAGGGGAACTCAGAAGGGAAGAAAACACCATGATGTCACTAACTCTGAAGCAAAACTACATTTTAGATCACAGAAGCACAGAATGTTAGGGGTTGGAAGGGACCTAGAAGATCATCTAGTCCAACTGCCCTGCCACAGCAGGATCAAATGTGAATGAGTGGCCATCCAGACTTAGAAACAACAGACAAGAATGGGATTAGGCAAAGATTCAAGGTAAGACAAAGAAATTAGAAATATGGCGTGGAAAAAAGGAAGGAGAAAGCCCCTGAACTGGGAATTTAAGATGCAAAAATGAAAGCAGAAGATGTGAAAGTGATCAGAAAAGGATTTCGTTGTGGAACTCGCTGCTGCAAGATGTTGCAAGGACTAAAGCATAAATCAGCTTAAAATCAGGTTAGATAAATTGGCAAAGATTAGGCTTATTAAACACAACAACGGTCCAGCTTCAGTCTCCAAACTAAATAACTGAATAGTTAGAAGCTGGTTGCAAATACCTAGGAGAAGATCATCCTCACCTTGTGATGCTTCTGCATTTGTTACTGGTTACTCTGTGAGACGGGGTGCAGGTCAAGAGGGACTTTGGCCACAGCTATTCTCAAATCAATGTGGCACAGAAATCTCTGAACAATTGTCAGTACAAATAACATGAACACGTACATGAAGGGACGGGCAGTTCAGCAGCACCACAGTAAGATGGACAAAAGTCTTCACAATTTCAAGGGGGGAAAAAAAATCACCAGTTAATTACTTCCCTGCTGTTTATACTGTCCAGAGGGAAAAAGCAAGATGGGCCATGAATCAGAGATTGATTTTCCACAAAACACTGGTGTACACAGCTCCTATGGTCTCTTAACAAAAGAAACTGCCCTTTCTCTGAAATGAGAAAGTGGGAGTCTTTGACCCATGAGCAGAGGTCTGGATCCAAACTAATAAATCACACTGGTACGTACAGATGAAAGGTAGCTACATGGCTTTCTGTATTTTCCTCTTAATTACAATCCTTTGAATTTAATTTTCTACGTGATGTAAAAAAAAAAAAAAAGTGGTTTAACTCTGAGAAAAAAAAATAATCAAAAAGCAACACAACAATCAAAAAAAGCACAAACAAAACCAAACAAAGCAAAGCAACGAACAAAAGCAGTCAATACTGCATAACACATCTCATTTCTAATGTTTTTCCCTCCTGAAAATACTGATGGTCCCAATGCACCATGAATTTCATAAGAATGACTCCGTATCCAAATCATAAACCATGACTGTTTTCCCCCCCACCCCCCCCAAACTTCTCCAAGAGCAGGGATTTTTAAGAGCATGGCCAGGGGAACTTCCCGTGGAGGGTGCAGGGGCCACAGCTGGACGTGCAGCTCTGTGTGCAGTGCTCACATCTTGGAAGCCTCTTGCAGGCACTTTGTGCAGCCGTGCAATGATAAATGGCAGATTAGCATCTGACGTGCTAGAGGAGAGCTTGCTGTTGCCTGCTGTAATTACAAGCAAAGTGGAAAAGCAGAGGCAAGGCTTCCAGGAGATGAGCATTACAAAGGTTTCTCGGGGGGGTGGTGGAACCCTTTAAAACCTCTCACAAACCCTTCTTAAATTTTCCCTATCTGGGGACACACTAAAGCCACATGAACAGTCACAGGCACAGATAAAGAACAGTAATAAGAATAAAATCTGCACCCAAGCTACAGAGTAATAAATATTTATTGCCTTTCCTTTTTGCAGTGTGGAAACAGATGCAAAAAGAAGTTCACTGACTTGTGGGACGTGAGCCAAAATCAGCTTTTCAGCTGCTGCAACAGAGTCAAAAGAATGGCTCCTGTTGCAAAAGGGTTTGCAATACAAACTTTTTGGCTACAAAAAGACCTGGGATACTGCACTTCTCCCCTAAGCCCTGACACCCCTGCTCCACTCCACTCACACCCGTCCCACATGCTCGGCGCCCTCCGTGCTGGGAACAGCAGATCCCTCTGTGCCAGGCAAGCCAATCCACTGACACGTGGCCCTCTGAAGCACTGAGATGTGTGCTACTTAACTTGTCAAGTATTGCAAAGACAGAGTAGCTGTTGCTGCTTTGTCAGGAAGCCAAAATTTTCATACCTTCTGCTGTCCAAGCCCCAGATATCAGCACTTTCTCTTCTCACGTAATGAGAATGTGCTTTGGTACCTTCACTCAACTCTTTTCAAGGAAGTCTGTTTTATTCTCTCAGACCTTTTTCAATATAACCACACACCATGAAACTGTTCTCTTGTTGTGCTGCCAGAAGCATGCAAATACTACAGAAGCCCACACTGAAGCCACACAACTGTGTTTATTTCATATTTTTTTCCCTGATTAGTAAATCCCTCCATCCATACAGCTAAAAGAAAAAAAAAAAAGGTACTGCAATATAAAAGGAAGAAGTTAAGACCAGCTGGTGTAATGGAGTCTGAACCCAAGGATCCCAAAATCAAACTTGTCTAATAGTCAGTTACCTGGCTTCAGAGGAACTAGGTGAAAGCTTTCCATCCTTTCTCAATGGCTTTTGGTTGCTCTGTGTAGTCACTTTAAAATTACCAGTTCCACCTAGTATCTGAAGTGACAGGTTCTTGCTGGCTTGTAACTCACTGGGTAATAAAGGCATCTCTCCAATTATTTAGTTGATGAGGCTTTGAGCACCCATTCATCAGCAGAGTGGCAGAGCTCAGGTAACCCCCACAAAAGAGGGCTGAGGAGGAATGGCCCTTTTCATGAGTGGCACTCTGAAACATAGGACTATATATGGAGCAGAAAGGGTGGGGAAAGAGACCACTGAGGAACAAGAACTTTGTTCCCAGGAAATAATGCTTCCTTGAAGCAAGAAAAGGTAGGGAGATAAGACAGGCTATAAATAAATTGTTCAAGATGCAATTATTTCCATAAAGGAATGGCTGAAGTGCATCACAAGTTGCCAGATGCCACCAGAGAAGCATGTCATGTCAGTCAGTTCAAGGAAGAGAGAGAAAGAAACCTGGGGCGGGAGAGGTTGGTGATGCAGGAACCAAGCAGGAGGAAAAGCCAACCACACTGGGAAGGGAGCAATCACACTTACAAAGGCCTCCAGGTACCACAGGTAACAGCAGGTGAAACAGGTCAGTGCAGTTTCCAGTGCTCACAAGAGGCCTCTGCAAACAGCAGCACCTGCCAGATGGTGGAGGCTGCTGCTCTGTTTCCATGTTCACTCTGTCCTCTTTCCTAATGCAGTTGGTTTTGTTCATTTTTTTTCCCCACTCCACATCTGAAACATCTCCAGTTGATTTTAAAAACCCCTTTCTTTTCGTGGAAGCATGAAAGCTTTCCATTATTCAGCACTTATTCCACATGGATGAAGGTCACAGGCTTCCTTAAAGAGCTCTCTCGCAGCGTGTAACATTAATAGCAGCACCAAGATGAAACTAATTTCATTTTCTGAGATCTTACTGCATGGGATGAAACAGCAGCAGCAATTCCTTGTATGACTCTAGGGGAATTACACTGCAGGCACCAGCACCAAACACCACAGACCACTTCTGCCCTTTCCTCTGGAGCATGCAAAGGGCTCTGGGTGAGCTGGTCCATGCTGGTTAGCAGCAAATTCCCAGCTCCTGTGCTAGCACATGATCTTGAGTGTTTAGAAATCACAGCCAGGGCCCTTCCATGAGTGACGTTCAGAACATGTGAGCATGTTTGCAGAAGACTTTCAGGGAGTCTTAAATTAAAACACTTAGGAGCATGATAAGGTGAATTAGTAGGTGAAAGGTACCTTAGCCATTAGAGTAAAAGAAAAAAAAAGGACCCGCAAGATTCAAACTATGCCCTTAAAGGAGAGAAAAATGGGGGAAACAAGAATAAATTTCATTGAATGGCATCTTCTCTTATGGGGAAAAAGTCACAATTTCCATCATATTCCCAATGTCAAGGGCTGGGTCCCAACAGCTGCAACCTTGCTGGAAATAAGCGGAGAATAAGGGGAAAGAAAAAAGGCATCCCCCATTAGTAGCCCACAGCCAGAAGAGAAACAGAGACAGACCTTTAAAGAGGAGGGTCAACTTGGGGTTGAAAGGGAGTGTCTGGCAGCAGGAGGTGCAAAGGAAAGACCACTGAGCCAAGGGAATGCAAAAATTAAGAGGGGGGGAATAAAACAGTGTTGTGACCTGCCTTTTTACTATGGGTAAAGAAAAGGTAACAAGGAAGATAACACCAGTGCACTGCTTTCTGCTGTCCTGACCTATCCCTGTTTAGGTCACCAGTATCAAATGGTATAAAGAGCCCAAAGGAGATTTGCCATCATTGCATAGAAATCATAGGCCACGTAGAAGCCCTGGAATTAAGTTGACTTTGCAATTTGACAACAAGCACAGAAGGAAAATAAATAACAAGCCAGTGGGTTAAAAGCCAGGATCTCCCTCAGTGCTGGAGCCAGAGCTTGCTTTTAGCTCTGCTGCACAGCTCCAAGACGAAAGCTTAAGCCATGATATTAAGGTTCATACGGCTGAGAAGATATTGGCATTTGGGCAGACGTCAGCAGTTCTTTCAAGCGAGCTACAGATAGAAAGGGCTGGGAAGTCAGAAGCATTTCTGCTCTGTAAAACGTGACATGCCAGGATATTTATTCTGATGCAAATGATGCTCCCCATAAACTTTAAATACCGGGATTCTTAGAGCTGAAAAATACACACCCCATCCTATACACACAGAGTTTTTGCTCCCTTGCTGTTTCTGCTCACCCCAGCCTGTGGTCCTGCACAGGGCATTTGGGACCTGCACAGCAATCAAAAAATCCTAATGTCACGTGGCTTCAGGGAGAAAAATGATAGGAAAATGCCTCTGCATTAGCCAGCACAAAGCTCATGAGCACAGCCTGGGCGAGGAGCACATTTCACTAGCTCTGAATACAAATCAGGGGCAACGTCCAACCACGTACTGCCTGCTAAATGATCAGCTCCTGTCTGCAGTGAGCCTTTTCCCCCTGTGCGTGCCATGGAAAGGGCTTCTTGCTTTTTCCTAAGGGCGTGTGGAAGAAGTGGGCTGGGAGAAGGGCAGCCTGGGACACGCTGCCCACTGCGGAGCTCCCAGCAGGAGCGTTGCCAGTTCCCACGGCCGGTGAGATCGCTGCCTGCCGCAGCTCTGCTGTAGACACCCGGGCACACTGAGACCCTGCAGGCCAGAGCTGCCCAACTGAGGCTCCTTGTAACCTCTGCAAATAACAGCCTTTTTAGCTGCTGGCCAAATATTAAATGTCACTTTCATGCTAATTTTCAAGCTTGCACATAAGCATTTGTTTTTTAGAGAACGCTCCAGAAAGCCTTTGCCTTCTGTACAGATGGTGACAGCCAAGATCTAGGAAACAACCCACCAGAATTGAGGAAAGCTGATTTTACTCCTTAAGACATTATTATGGCTGTGATTTTGTTGAACAGAATAAGTTACAGTTAAAACTTGGAAAAACAAAAGCAGAAGACTGGTTTCATTAAAAAAATATTGCCTGTACTTCTGCTACACAAAAAGCCCGTTGAAGACTTTTTTCTATTCAGAAATTAATATTCAAGCTAAGCATTTGGTGTCACATTGATTTTTTTTTTGCAGGGCTCATTTAATTTTTTTTCTTTCTTAAATGAACTCATTCCAATTTGGTGCTATAAAAACCTAAAACAGTAAAAATAAAAGGGAGCCAGCAGATCCCATTGAAGGTTAGATCATGTCCAGCTGCCCAAGAAATGCAGAGAAACTGGAGGAATGTAGCCAACTGGATTTGGGGCCCATGGAACATCACAGGTCCAGGAAACACTTTTTACCTCCAGATGCCACAATGGACAGAAGGTGAAGGCACAGCTCCTTCCCCATGTGCTCAGGCTCCATGTGCAAAGACACAGTTGTCAGTATTTCCACTGCACATTAAACCACATCACCCTTGAAAGGGGCCAGGACCATAAGCACTGATGAACCTTCACTTCATTAGTAAATTATTTTACTTCCTCGAGAGATTACATTAAAAATAAAATTAAAAAAAAAAAAAATCATTTTAATTTTCCTAGAAATAACTTGGGAAGACAATTCTGATTTAATTTCTTGGGTACTCTTAGTTGTTTGGGTTTGGTTTTGTTTTTTAAATAGGCTACAACTTCCCTGAAGGGACCAGTAAACTGTCTGTAAATGGAGATTTACTTGGTCACCAGTTGTATGCAAGCTGTATTAAATCCTCCTCATCATTTTTAGAGCATTATGGGTATATGCACAGTACTGCACAAATGAAGAGCTGTGCCAGACGAATAACAGGTCGCCCAAACAAAAGGGCTTATATTAATTACGTTAATCCGGTAGAGACAGAGGAGTGTGATTAAACAGTCTCTACTGCCTGGGATTTGGCTATTACCCAGTAGTAATCCTGCACAATCTGAAGTGTGTGTGTGTGTGTGTGTGTGTGTGTGTGTGTGTGTGTGTGTGCGTGAGGGGGATACTCTAACCACCTACCTTCAACATCAAAGCCAGAGATTTGGGTAGATGATGGCATCATTAGATGCAGAAGCAGTTCCTGGAGAGCAGCATCTCCGGAGATGAGCCCCATGTCCCTCAGCTCAGCTCCTGTGGAGCAGCCAGTCCCTCCCTCGACTACTGTGAACCCAAGTACACCAGGGACTTGAAGTTAGATGGTAACTTTAATTAAATCCCAAAAGCCTCTTTAAGGAAGAGCAGAAGTAGACTTGAGAAACACAAACTCAGTGCTAAACCACAACACTAAGCTGTTTCCTATGTGCCTGTTATAGCACCAAGCCTGTTTCAGAGGGGAGGAAGACTCAGCCCAGCCACACTCACCCTCTGTGCAGACACCTGAGATTAGGTTTGGACTCCCTTTGCACAGTGGAGTCTACAGAATGACAAAAATTTGTGTCATCTTTGAATCTCCCTTTTTATCAGCCATAACACAACAGTTATGCCCACAACTGGCTGAAAAAGGACACAGATGCACATGCAGCAACAGAGGCCAGGGCACCGATGGAGTCACAACCCATAGTCTCTACCAAATCCCATTTGTGACCAGTGGAGCCTTCATCCAATTGAAGCCTCTTTGTGCTACAAACACAGGTTGCCACTAAGAAACCTTTAACCTGGGCTGGAGGTGGTTAAGTCTCAATGATCACTATTAAACCTTTTTCTCCTCTTCCACTGTCTTCCCCTATAGTGCCAGAGCTTGCAAAGAACAGAAGGTGCAGACCCTGCAAACTTTGGCCTGAAGTGGCTTTGTGCCATTTCCCCACCTTGCAGCAGTGAGCCTGCTGAGCACACGAACTGTCCCCAGAGGCAGGGGGTGGTACATGGAGTGACACAGCAGGCTGCTGCCATTCCAGCACACAGAAAGGTTAGCTCAGCTTCTGGCTCTGAGGACCTTGCTGATACACTATCCACCTGCTGTAACCAGAGCCCAGCTTAATAAATTTGCTCTGTCACCCATTCAGAGGCATCTCCCAAGGGAGAGGGAGCAACAGCCCTGAGTCACTACTAGCAGGCATGAGGAGCTCTGCCTACCCACTGGGCACCTTTTACCCACACTTCTGTCCTAAACATCACCTTTGGCAGGCAGACAGCAGTTCTGTGCTACTTTGCACGGCTCCAGAGAGAAGTTGACAGGAAAAACAATGTATCATCTGCTGAACTTTAACTCATGGCAGGACTAGTGCAGACTCTGCTGTGCAGCAGCTGGATCCAGCATGGAATGCTGTGAGGAGCAGGACCAGATGGACAGCTTCTGGCATGTGAAATAGGAAAGGTCCACTCCTGAACATCAAACTTAATTTCTACACTCACAGCTGACTATAAGGCAAAAACCTTCTATCTAAAGAGAACCATTTAAACAAATTCCACTCCTCTCTCACATCCCTCTCAGAGGAAAAAAAAAATCTCCAGGATATTGTGGAAGAACCAAGACTGTCTTAGAGGAAAGGCAGAGGTCTTAACCCTGTTTTTCCCTGCTTTGCACAGGAGAGAATTACTAATAAGAAATGCTCTGTTGCCAAGTCTCCTGGACAGAAAACCAAGGTAGTAACTTGAACATACACAGGCAAAGAAAATTGTAGGAACAAGACTAAGAGCTATTTCTAAATTCTCAGTCTCATTTGCCAACAGAGATGCTCTGCAAGGCAAGTCATTTCTCTGTCTCAGAATGGGAGATGGGACAGAAATTTGGTAGGCAATGTGAAGAAAAGCTCCTTGGGCAGGAATCAAAAGGTCAACGCTTGAGAAGTGCCTGGATAATGCAAAGTGCAGATCACTGCTCCAGAAGTCTGGTTTGCAGCATGTTCTTCCATACTATGGTAGGAAGCTCCACTCATACACTCAGGAAAGAAAGTGAAAGTACAGACATCCTACTACCAGCTAAATTCACTGCAAATTATTAAAAACCCCAAATTTGTGGGTTTGCTGTACTTGTCATTCCCAAAACCTCAACTGAAACAAAAGTGCTTTTCAATGAACCTCTGACAGTTAATTTGTTCAAGGTTTGCATTTGGTTTGAAAAGCTTGACATCACCAGCATGAAAAGCAATGTTTTCCTTGAGACAGCAAAACAGGGCAAATGCAGCTTTTATTTTTTACCCTAAACCTGGATAAGGGAGTCAGGACTTATGCTCAGACGCAGAAGTACTCTCAGATACTGGGCTGGGAATGAGTTTTGTTCTGTAGCTGTATAACATCATCCAGTTCACAGTTGGAGGTTTTCCAGTTTAAAAAATGGCCATATGGGGCATTATTTAAAAAAAACCAACACAACAAACTAAACACACACAAAAACCAAAAAAAGCATGTCCTTCCTTTGCCACCTCTAGTCTCAAAACTCCCTCCAAAAATGCCAGCCTTTAAAGTAAAACAGCAGTCAGTGGTACTCCTGAAATCCAAGACTGTCTGTCTTTTTTTCTTAGGAGCTTTTTTACTCACTGCAAGTGTTATCATCACCTTTGATCAGCATGCTATGGGTTGGAGGCAGTAATTAGCATCTTCAGTAAACACAAGGATCTCTTTGGGAGCAAGGCTGCTAGCACACTTGCTTCCCCTCCTGACACCACCCACACCCACCATCAAAACACTCTGTTTATTCACAAAACAAGCTTGCTTTGCAAGACAGAGACCATGTGTGTCCCGTGGTCCAGTAGGAGGCACACAGCAATGCCCTTGAGAATCGCCCAACAATTGTGATCCAACAAGGCAACATTTAGCCCAGATTCTATTTAGACACCTAATTCCCATGGATATTGATTAAAATGAATAGCCTAAATTTTAATAGAAATTAAAGAGCCTTTTGATGTGAGGATCCAAGCTTCTGTACACTTCATGGAGATGGCCCATACCATGTTTCTCCTGTATTGGCTTAGCTCCCAACTTAACTCTAGTTGCTTCAATACTCGACTGCTCCCACCCTCCAGCCTTAATATGCTGCTGCTCACCTCTACACTCCTCCTCGCTTCTTCTTGCCTTTGCTGAACACAGCCTTCACTCATGTAGACTTCCCATATCCTTACCCCATCCTCAGTCACCTCCAACAGCTCCCTAGTGCACTGTAGATTCAATTCAAATTGCCTTCCTGGGCTGCAGTAAGCAGCATGGAGTTTCTCAAGCATATCCTTAGCCAGTGCTACACCTCCTCACTTGCCTCTTCCTCCTCTGCTCCTCTGCTTCAGCTGTAGAATTTACTGCCCCTCCAGGGCTAATGAAGCCCAAACTTGGTGATTTTAAGGCACAGAGTAAGTCTCATCTGTTTATTCAGACTTGGAATGCCACAGGACAGCGAGACTAATTTATTCAGAAAGCTTTGCTCAAGCTGCTCTATTCTCCACATGACTATGGTTTTGGGGGCTGCAAAATGAGAGACTAACTCAGGGAGGGACACAGGGGAGTATTTTACACAGCAACACTGGAGAACAGCATGGCTTCATTTTCACTTCTCTTGTTTATCTGGATTTTTCACTTCAACGGGTCTTTTATGCATCAACAAAACCCATTTAAGGCTACCTTTTTCACCTCATGGGATGGCCTGTCCTTCTAATTCTTGCCAGCTACACCAACTTAGGCTTTATCCTCCTCTCCCCCACCTTCCCCCACTGTACTTACCAGTCCAAGAAGCCCTCCAAACAGTGTGGTAAGGGCCAGAGTGATGACACAGTTACCATCTCTGGCAGCAACAAATTTTTTGACAGGCAGATGCCACTTCTAAGATACCCTCACTCCAGGAAAACAGCTTAATGCTCCCTTCACCACCTTCGTAACCTTAAAGCCAAAATCCTAAGCATCCAAGCAAGAAAGTAAGACTCAGGAAGAAAAAAGCACAGTCTAAGTAGGATATGAGAAAAGCCACAGGGAACTGTAGAATTCATGGTCATTTCTGTTGCAGAGTCCATAAGTGAGATATAGAAGAGGCTGGAGAAGGCCATAGCTCCTGGAAGCAGGTTATGGAGCAGTGTGGAATCTGACTGTCTTCAACATGCTTCTTGCACCTCACTGACCACTATGCAAAGACAGTGTCAGTCTCAGTATAATCATCCTGCACTCTGAGGCAAATTAAACTATAGCCTGCAGAGGTGAACCATGCTGGTGCTAGCAGACAGGGAGCCAGGACCATTCACCCCTCGGACACTGAAAAGGGAGGGATGTCTGCACCCATGGAAGATAGGTTGTTTTGCAGGAATGCAGGGACACGCTTTAGGTCTCTGCACAATCAAAGGGTTCGTGTCACAATTCTCGGGGTCTATTCTCACCCTCCTGCTAACTTGCTTTATAACCCTGGAGATGCTGCTGGACCACGAGTATTTGTTTAACCCATGCTTAAATTGAGTTCTACTACTACATAAATCAAGTACCTCCAGGATGGTTAGCACCTAATGAGCTGTGCTATTCAGTTACAGCAGAGACAGGGTTGCCCTTTGATACGTAATTCTCACCAACATAGGAAGGGAAGAAGGTTTGGAGTGACAAGAAGTGCATTTTACCAGATCGTGTGACAGCTGGGAAACAAAAAGTAAATCCTTTAAGTATGAGTAGTCACACTGGTCAGAACAAGATCCACCAAGCACGAACATGTGTGTCTGCCTCAGCTGATCAAATAGGTGTTATCTCTCCCTACAAACCTCTTGGCCTCTGTGTGAAGCTCTTCACAGCTTACATGGAATTACTGCAAATAGTTTCATTTCCTGAAATGCTGCTTCTTGTAGAGTCTACACCACAGCAGGATGCTCTACCACCAGTACCAGAACACTGTTTTTAGAGGACACAATGGAGATACACATTGACACCAAACAGTAGTGCAGGAAAAACATCTTTACACATGCATTGCAAGAAAGTGAGTTTTCATGTAAAATGCAGAGGGGGGTGAATACTGAACACACATGACACTCCCAACACAGCAAAACCAATGAGTGCCCAAAATGAACAGAAAGCAAAGGGGCAACCTACAGTTTGAGGACAGAAAAAGCATTGATACTCAAGGTGCCTTGGCAGCATGGCCCTGGCACTTTGTAACTCACCACCCCTTCCAGTCCCCACAGCACACAGCTTCTAACTCTGTGGAGGGAAAGCTTTCTCAAATGAGTATTATTCTTCTGATATCAGTCTGAATAAATTAGGGCTTCCATATGTTGTTAGCTGATGGCTAACAAGATATAGGTGATCTTTCATCACAATGGTAATTGGTCTCTGCAGCAATGACTAATACAGCAAAGCTGTCCCAGTTGTCTTCTCTTTTTTTCCCCTCTAATACTATTTCTTTCCAACTCTAATAAGCACTATCACAGTCATGTACAAACAGTTAGACTGGGAATGATTTGTTCAATGCTGAAGATAGGAATGTAGAGAAAACCACAGGGAAAATGAGAGGCAGAGAGGAGAGAATCAGTGTGTGGTGCATCTTGCTCTTCTACCCATTTGAACTCTTGAGTTTCCACTATCTGCTTCTTTTGGCCAGAGCCTGCATCTTGTAATAGAGGTGGTCTTGTTGAGCTGCAGTGAAGTGCTGTGAGGTATTAAAGTCAAAAGAGCAACGTGACATGTTGTTAATATCCATCCAAGAAACTATTTAAATCCACACATGTTAATTGGTTAATAAAGGGCCAGAGTTGGATAGCCTCCTCCAGACAAAACCCCTATTATTGAAATGAAAAAGGGACTTAGCGAGAGTGGGCCTCCCTCTAAGGAAAAGCCAAATACCTCATTAGCAGCACAGTTAATGAAATGGCTGTACCTTGGCAAAAAGAAACTTCAACAAAAGTGCTTTCAAAAGAGCAAAGTTCAAAGGAGTAATTTTGGGACCAAACCCCAAGCTCTGAGAAGGCAAAGCCAGAAGGATTTATCCAAAGCCAAAGGGAAAGCTCCTAGGCTGAATAACCTCAGACCTATCAAGCACAGCTCTTCTGCAGGCCTTCAGCCTTTCTGTGGCAGTGAAGGCAGCTTCCTCTTCCTCATGCTGGACCACAAGGTCAGAAGTGTGTGGTGCTCCCCAGCCATGCTCTGGATGGATTCAGCTGCTGTTGAAAGGAATGTAGTCATAGTGCAAAAAGCTCATCCTTTTCCAGAGTCCTTGGTCCTACAGATTGTCTCCACACTGCTTACCTGAAAAGGTTAAAAAGCCTCAAGTTTACTGCAGGGTGAATCAAGCCTTATACATGAAAGAGGAACATCATCTTTGCCCTGTAGCTTTTTCAGACACATCTTCAGAGATGCAGCTCATGAGCAATTTCACCTTTCTCAGTTAAGGTCCTTTGCTCAGTGTTTCCCTTGTGGCAGCAAAGCTGGTTTGACAGCTGTGAAGTGACAGGTTAGTCAGTAAGGAAACACCTTGGCACCAGCACAGTGGTGGCTTTCCCACCAGCAGAGTGAACAAGACTGCAGAGTAAGTAGACAGATCTTCAGTGAGTTAAATCCTAGCACCAGATCTCTGGTGACAAGTCTGGCAGAAGAGAGGTCTCAGTTTTTTATGGAGTCTCTGCATATGCTGCCTTTCCTCTGAGCCCACACACCACACCAGGCTCTTCTAATGACTTATAAGGTGGCTAAGAAGCATGTCAAGGAATTTTGTTTGTTTTGCAAGGTACCCACCATTTGTGGCCATACTTTTTCCTCCTGGATGGTCAATCAGACGTAATTAGACACTTGTAGGTACGGGGAGACGATACCAATGCCTCTGCAACAGCTCTGTCCTGAGCCTTACAGAACATGTACTGTTGGGCCATCTCACATCTTTGATTCATGTCACAGCTGTTCCTCTAGTGTCTATACAATTTTTAATGACTGGGGTTCATATACTGACTTGTCACCTTGATCAGGCACCTGTTAGATGTCTCATGCCAGTTACACAGTCTTGAAGAAGGTCTCCTCCAGAGCTGGTCTGTCATCACTTCTTGATGTCCCTCACAGCCTCTGGAAAAAACTCGTCCTGCCCTCCTCTCCACAGCCCTGAAGAAGATCAGGTTCTGTGTGGGGGAGTCACCTATGCAGAGCCACCAACACACACAAAGGCTGTCATGGTAAAAACCACAACAGCAGCTTTGGCAGCTGAGCTGCCAGGCCCCATGTGTCAACAGGTCCATATGTCTGTGCCATGGCACTGCTTGGGACTCTGCAAAAACAAATACTTTTAGGAGCTTACTCAGATAGCACTTATCTGGCACCCAAAGGGTGTGAACATTGTCAGGCCTGGTGCCAAGCTCAAACCTGCAGCAACCAAAGGACAAAAAAACTGGTTGAGCACCTCACCCAGCAACAGAAAAGGCAGCTGTGAAAGAGTGAAAGCAAGAGCTTTTGTGAAGGAGCTTTGTGTTCTCCTGGATGTTCATACAAGCACCTTGTCCTGCAGATAACCAAGTAGCAGCCAGCCAGGCTGGCCAGCTTTCCCTGCACCTCTCAATGTGGCAGACATCACCAAAAGCAGCAGTGACAGAGGTCTGAAGCCCTGGTAGCACCAGGCCACACATGTGTATCAGGATATACAATAAATTAGTGACTATTTGCAACTTTCAGGCAGTGATTATTTTTCAACACTACTTCAGGTCACTGCCGTTTTTTATTGTAAGGTTACAATGGTACAGCAAAATTCATGCTTGCTATCTCCTGCTCATGTGGCTGAGGAGTGGGATAATAATTTCTGACAATTCCTAAAATATCCTCCATACCAAACTATTTGTTTCTGTAGGAGAAGAGGACAAAAAAATCCCTTTAGTATTGGGCAACAAGACTTCTACCAGTAATTTGAAGCCAGTGCCCTTGTTTGTGGTGCTGAAGAGGCAGACCCTGTGTCTTGTCCCACAATAGGATGCACATGCAAACACACCTCCAAGTGTCCCCTGTGCCACTCTGTAAATTGGGGCCAAAATATCTGGAGGCTCCTTATGTGCAATAAGTTGAAGAGTCTCAGTTAAATTTCCAAGAGAAAGGTCAAGACTGACAGCACAAGCCAGCTTGCTCCTGCTTTTGCCACCATGGAGGTACAAAACAGCCTTCAGCTCTTGACAGGGGAGACTCAGCACCTTCCAATCTAATTAATCCTATGAACCTCAAGACTAATTTGTACTGTCCTCTTCATATCTGCCATTTAAATTACAAGGGCACTGCTTTAAAGAGGTTTGCCCCAAGAATGATGGACCCCACTGGCTCTCCCAGCTGGTGACTGTTTTAAATACACTACAGAAAGAAACCAACATGTACAAATCACTTCAATTTTTGAGCAAGACACCAGAGTCAGCAAATGCCAGTGAAACCAAAACTCAGCTGCAAAGTAAACTGAGAGCACAGAGTGACATGGAAACAGCTCCCACCCCCAATATGTGCTCATACTAAGTAATTTGTGTTGGACCCAAGCTTTATTTACTTAGCTCATAACAAAAAAAAGCAATTAGCAGACGCTTATGGTAACTGGAGCAATTGTTGAAAAATAATGGAGCCCACAGCAGTTAGGACTTTGTGTATATATACATTTAATTGAATAAATACATCCATTCAGCTAATGCCTCTCACAACTCAGCCTCCCTGCCTGGGAGTGGGGAAGGTTATTCCCATTAATTGATTATTGTTACTGCTTTAATAGACCTCACACACTTGTTTATGTTCCCATTTAATTTTCCTGGATATTACCAGCAGCACTGTAAAAAGGGACACGTGTAACTGAGCCAGCCCTGCTGACACCCAACAAATGAGAACACAGACATCTCCCCAAAGGGGGATCATTATAAAAGGCTGCAGGTTGCCCCTGGATCAGTGGGTTAGGCCAACGTAGCTAATAACACTATAGCCACATGGAGTTGTGCCACTTAGCCTGATCACATTTAGTCCCTGGGGAAGTCACTCTGGTGCCTGTGGGTTGTTTGAATCCAAAGACACCTTTCAATAAAGGGCATGCATCACAGCACTCAGTTTAGTGCCTTTCTCAGCCCCTTGGAGACAGTGGCAGGAAGGCAAAGCTCTTCAAATCACCCGTAGGAGGATACATTTACCCAGCAAAACAATTACAAAACTCGGTCAAGTCTTCAGGCTAAACAAAAAAATTACATAGCTATAAAACTGCATATACCAGCAAGGAGAAAAGCTTCACAAGTGCATGTGCCCGTGTGGAGGTGGACAAACTCTCCAAGCAGCCAGTGAGTACCAGGCAGGCACACAGAGGAAACACACCAGATGGAAGTCAGCTAAGATCCACTATAGAAGACCTTGTAGAAGCAGACTTGAAAAGGAAAAGGGTTAAGGAAAGCACAAGGCTGGCAGAGCCTTAAGTGGGTGAGCTCAGAGAAGCACATTCCAGCAAGAAGGGCTAATGTGAATGGAGTACCCGTGTTGTATGCAGACCACAAATGAGTAAGGAAGGAGTATGGGCAAGCGGGGAAAGGCTGTTAGGAGTGAAAGGCATAAGCAGCCAGGATGGACAGAGCTGTACAGATCTCTCAAGAGGGTCCTAAAGACCTTCCAATCAATACACATCAACAGAAAGCCTCAGGGGGCCAGTGATATGACCTGTATGCTATAAACAAACAATTATTTCACTTGCTGCGGTTTAGAGATGTAGGTTCAAACATACACTTCAGAAATTTGAGAAATGTGAAAGGGTAAGACTGAGCAGAAAGCATTCATTGTCCATGCAAGGGATTTTCAGCAGTTGGAGACAAACGTAGCAAGCAGCTGCTGGAAACCTAAGTGAATTTCTTGACAGGGGAAATAAACAACCAAATATCACTGAATGAAAAAAATATGCTACAGAATTGGGATGGGACAGAAACAAAGCCTATCTCAAAATATTTTTTGTGGGTACCCAGGATCCTTGCTAACTTTACACAGAACATCTCCTGCTGTAGATATCAAGCTACATAAAGAAGAGATTTACAGCCTGAAACTCAAACATCTGCAGAAGTTGCTCTTTCAGCTCTAAAATATTCACATTTTTCAGAATTATGTGGTATGTCCCCCAGGGTAAGGAAAAGAAAAAAAAGACAGTGCTATGAAAGGTGCTGTCACTGTCCATTCTACAGTCTTCCAAATACAACATTACACAGAAGAACACTTGTCAGACAATGGGGAAACAGCCTGCAGAGGGGTGGGGTTTTCAACTCTGATTTCTATGGCTCTTTCTTTATGACATTGAACACATATTCACTTTTGTTTATAAAATCAGAAACCCGATTTCCTTTAATTTATTTTTTCCTTTTAGTATTTATTACATATACTAGGATCCATCAATATCAGATACAAAGTAGATGTATGGTTTCAAAATTCACAGCAACTGCTTAGCTTACCAACATGAGCTTCCACATGAAAACCCAAGTATCATTTCTTTGTATTATCACATACAAAACATTGACTCAAACTCTGATGATTTCTTAAGCTGAGAACTTGCTATTAACTCACTGCCATAGATACTAACTCTCATATTTAATTCTTGTCAGACAAGAAAATGCTTCTGCTTCTCCAAAGCACAATGGCTGCTGTCATTTTGACTGACGTAAGCTACCATAAGTGATTTTTCAAATGGACAAATTTATCCCTCGAGACAGCAAGATTCCAACTAGGGCATGTTTGTCTTTTTCTGCAGTAAATCTTGAGTTGGTGCTTAAAGCAAGCAAGAAGCCCCAGAGTGAGAGTGAGCATTTCTCTATGACTGTCATCACAAAGCAAAAACTGCTTCCACATGTTTCCTGCAAAATAATCTGACATTGCTGCAAAGGTCAAAGTGAGCAGTGACAACACATGGGCCTGTCCCCCTTACTGGGTTAGTCCTGTCTGGGCAAGGTGGAAAGAGTTCCACCCCGCTGAGTTCTCTTACAGCAAGGGCAGCAGCTGGAACACCAATATGATAAATCAAATATACACAGAAAAAGCCAGCCAGAAGCTTAGGAAATGAGACAGAAGCAAGCAACTAAAGGGGTAAGTGTCCACGAAGTTAAACCACTGAGACAGCTTCAGCAAACTTAATCTACTGATGCATTAAAAGACCAAGACAGCATTCTTCTGAATGAGCCACACAACCTGGCAGTGCTCCCTCCAACATCACTAGCAATTTCCTCAAGCAACACCAGACAGTAACAGCACCTTGCTCTACATAACACAGCCCTTAACTGTCCCAGATCAAATCCTGCCTTCCAGAGGCTACTCATTCTGCTCTATAGGTGACCACGGCCTAGACAAGATACAACAACTTCTATCAGCAAATGTGAATGCTGCAGGATGCCCTGAAGGCAGACCTGGAGTCTGCTAACAACACCAACCCACTGAGCTGGCTCAGACTGAACACACAAACCACTGCTGAGAGTAACGCCGGTGTCCTGGTGACCAGAAGACACTCGCAAGCTCTTGCTCATCTGAGAGGCAGCAAATCCATACAACCACTGTCAGATCAGGCCTTTCCCCCCCCTTGTATGAGTTCAACGCCTCTGATCCCCCTCCTAATGACAAAGTCTTCATTGATTTCAACAGAACTCAGCAAGACCTGGCAGAAAATGAACTAAAGAGGGAAATGTCAAGTGAGTCATTAGTGGGTAGAGAAAGGAACTGTGTAGTAAGTAGTCAAGTAGTCTTCAACAGACTTTTCCTCCTTTAAAAGAAACGATGCTACAAATTGAGGGAATCCTTTGACACAGCTGCAGCAGTCACAAGCCCTGGAGGGGTGCAGGAGTGAGGAAATTCCTCCGTTCAAAGGAGTTTATTATGCCAATAAATGCACCACTTAAAATTAACCTGCTTGTTTGGAAACCTCTCAGGGGAGGTTCAGATCTTAAATACAAGAGCAGATCCAGAGAGAAGCAAGCAAACCAGCACCAAAACAGAAGATTTTCCCCAACTTCAAACAGCTAAGTAAATTCCTTTAGTTTATCATCTTTTGGCTGCTATTGCTGATATTATGATGAGGTTGAGCAGGTGCTCGGATGCTGAAATAGAAGGAAAATGTATTTCCCATCATTTACCAGAAGCAGGCATGGTCTCACTGTCTTTAACTCCGTTAGGGCACAGATGTGTTTTCTTTTGGGGAGTACTTGCACTTTTTGATTTGCCCTCAGTTGCCACAACACAGCCCTTTTTCCTAGGGCTGGTTACTACAGCAACAGAGTTTGGGTTTGGTAGCAACACATTGCAGGCATCAAAAAACCTGCAAAGAGCTCAAGAAACATGAAACTACATGTCAAGCATCCTGTGCCACTTCCTGGATTATCTCAGCCATCTCTCTAATTACGAAACTCTATGAAACACCAACTCCTTGGCAAAGCACAAGCCTGAGCAACCTCTGCCTTCAAAGGATGCACAACTGAGGTGCATTGCCCAGCATCTCCTGGGCACCTGTCACTGCAGAGAAACCAGAAACCACAACAATCTATATCTGATGGACTTCATGGCCAGAAATATTATATGCTACAGATGATACTACCTGCACTAGCTCCTAAAGCCAAAGTTTCTCTCCAAATTCCATACGGTATCACATCTGAATTTTTCTGCACACATGTATTAATATTAATACAAAATGAAGGAGGGTGGGGGGTGGTGTTATTTGTCTAGTGTTTTCTTGTTTGTGGTTTTGTTTTGTTTTTCTTAAATGAGAGGAGTCTTTATCATCATTTCACTGCAAAGAGACTGTATTAGATATTAAGTTACTCCACTGAACACTTGTACAACTCAGAAGGAAAAAACCTCTCTGTGCACAGGGTTATTTCCAATTCACTGCCTTGGGACACAAAAGGGTTTTTACTGCAGCAGGTGAACAATTACTAGCACTTGGCTGTCAAGTGAGAGACTGCTTCTTCCCCCCCAGCTACAATACAGCCCAAATGCAGCATGTATGTCCTCGATGTTAGCAATATACCCAAGACAGCACAAACTGGTCACTCCATCATTTCTCAGCCTGGCCAGCCATGATAGAAAGTTCAGCCCAACTCTTACTGCTGTTATTAATTAGTTTCTATCCTGAGAGAACAACCTATGCCAGATTTGCTCCTAATTTAAAAACTAAGGAAACTTACCCAAAAAACTATTTATCCGGTTACCCAGAGCACAGCCCCTACTGAGTGTGCTATTATGAGAAAGCAAACAGCTATAAATATAGCACAGGGACAGTACACACTCTGCAGTTATTTCCTCTGTGAAACAGAGGAGAATGAAGCGGGTAAGCTGCTCAGACAGCTTTCTGCTAAGGCCACTGAAAATTGCATTGATGACATCAACAAAAAAATAATCAGTTCAAGACAAATCTCAGCAAATAATTCTCAAACAGTATTTTAAACTGAAGAATTTT